>JBBPOF010000065.1:0-57809 GCA_038091315.1 Porphyrellus cyaneotinctus | reverse complement strand
CCCGGTTAAACATCCAAGAGATTGCCATGCCCTCGGCTTCTGCGCCAGCACCAGCGGCTGCTCCCACAGAAGAAGCTGCAGCCGAGGTAAGAAAGAGACAACAAGACGTATATGCATATTCATTCGTCCGCAGGAGAAACCCAAGGAGAAGACGATCTTCAACGTGATGCTCAAATCGTTTGATGCAGCTGCCAAACCCAAAATCATTCGCGAAGTAAAGGCACTGGTACCGAACCTCACCCTCATCGACGTGAGTTGTCCGTCATCACCACACTGAATTGATTGCCCATATTTGTATCTTTCGTTTACAGGCGAAGAAGTTCGTCGAATCCGTTCCAAAAGTCCTCAAGGAAAACCTTTCGAAAGAAGATGCGGATAAACTCAAATCGACTTTTGAAGGCCTTGGAGCGGTAGTCGAACTCGAATGATTTAGTACAGACAATCAATGCATGCCCTATTAATTAGAGTCGTTTGGCTGGTGAGCAGTATGCCTAGTACGCCGCGGTTAAATTACATTGAGTACTGAACGCTAGCAAAACATGGATCGGAATAAACACGAATTCGAAAAAAAAAGTTAGTCCTCCGACAGATAACGGTATTCGAAACGGAAATCGCTCTTCTTGCGCTGGCACCATGAGCCTTCCCAGTCAAAGTAGACATACACTCCTTGCTCATATTCCTCTGTGATGGCTTGTGGCTCGGAATGTCGTTGGAACCACGTCAAGTATTTGACATGGAACCGCCATGACTGTCGCTTCAATTCCTTGGCGGCAAGGTACCTATGCCGCGTGATGAGTCCTCTGGTTGCACAGCAAAAAGGGCGACGTACTGTTGATATGTACCTGGGAGGTAGTAGAAAACGTAGAACAACGTCTCTACATCGATCTGGGAGAATAGAGCAGGCGAGCTCAGGACAGGATGTGGTGTCTGAGGATAAAACGACGGCGTGTTGAAAGGGTGTCGAGGAACATAATACTTGGGCCTGGGAATGGTTGGGTGATGTGACAACGCCCCACAAATTTCATCTTACCTTTCGGTATCCACAGGCTGCGGCGCATGGGTGTAACCACCCTCCAAAAGTTTGTGTACTTCACCGAGGTTATTCATGCGATGAGGTGCTACGGGATGTCTAGACGAACTGCAAAGTCAAGTAAACTCGTGACTTACCTTTCTGCTTTACGGTCTCAAACGACGCAACAAGGTCTGACAGGGAACCTGGGAATGTGGTCGTCGCCGGTCGACTCGGAGCTTGTTGAGCATGGTTTACTGAAGGCGGTCTGAGCATGCCTATGTTAGATTGTTCCTGGGCAGCCGGTTGTTGCTCGGTGGAAGCTGGGACTTTGACGCCTGGAGGATACTGGGGAGGTTGAGAAGGAGCGCCTGAAGGGGCTGGCAGTACCGGAGTGGGTGGTTGTTGAACCTGTCGAGGAAGTGGGGAAGGCCCAGATAGAACAGGTTGTGGTGGGGTAAACGGAGCTGCTAGGGCCGCACCATTGGCTTGAGGCTCTGAAGACACGACCTGCTGCACGCGCACACGTCAAGTTTCATTCATTCAAATTGAGTGGACGTACTGGAATAGCAGGGGAAGCAGCCCTAGGTAACGTAGGCGATGTTGCAGGCTCTGTAAATGTTCTTACCTAAAGTCCAACACGCGGAATCGGGCAGCATACCTTTGTACACTGTTGCCCGTTGTGGAGACGAGGATGCGGCGGGACCACTCACAGAGCTCGGAACTGCTTCTGATATCGCTGGCGAATCTTGTCCGGAGTAAAACGATCCATCCGGTTGATGTGACACAGAGGCAGACGACAGCATCGGACTCGTCACCGAAGGGTGTGTGAGACTTGGGGATGACAATAGCTGTGGCTCTGGCATAGTTTGAGATAGCGAAGGTGCTATTGACGGCGCCGTTGGTGGTACTATTGCGGGCATCGTTGACGTTCCCTGCGTTGTTGGCGTTGGTGGTCCCATCGTCGAAGGAGAAGACGACGAAACCGCAGCAGCGGCAGCGGCAGCGTATCGGATAGGAGGTAACTGAGTTGGTGGACGAGCTGGTGGTAAGCCTGCTTTCAATATGCTTGACATGGGCTGTTGCGCAAAGTTGGGATTTGGTGGTGGTTTCGCTGAATGCGCCATGTTATCTCTGGCACGAATGCGATCCAAAGCCAGCACTCACACTCTGTTGCTAGCGAAGGTTCTGCATTGTCGTTGAGACAGAGAAGTGTGCTGGTAACTCGAAACTCACTTCGTAACTGTAATCCGACTCCCGGTTTCTTCTGGATAGGACTGTCGTCTCGCCTGCTTCCACTTGCGACACTTTCTTCGTCCTTGTCATGTTTCTTGGCCGATCTTTGTGGAGGCTCTGTTGCCAAGTCAGACATGCTTGGTAGAGAGACGGAAGGGCTTGCCTTCGCTGTGCTCGTCTGAATCGTCGCTGGCATCGTTATCGTCGTTGGCTAGACCGAACTTTTCTTCCTCTTCCTCGAGGCGGAGGTCATCATAGAGGCCCATGTCTTCGTCAAAGTCCTCTTCCTAGTGGAATGGGTGAGTATGTGTGAGCAAGGCAGAAGAGAAGGCGAACGGTATTGCTCTCGACGAAATAAGTGACGTCTTCTTTGAGGGCAAGGACGCGTTCGGTGGAGAGTGAGCCGTTATCGAGCAAGCGAAGGATGAGTTCGAGACGACTGATGTGCCATTTTCGACGTTCGTTTAGGTGTTCGAGGTCGTCCAAACGACCTGCTGTCGATGATTGACCTTTGCCACGTTTCTTGCCGCCGCCCTGTAGGGCTTCTATCTCTGCCTCGGACTGTTCGACCTGGAGGGTGAGGTCTTCGACAGACTGCTGTAGCCAGGTCGTGACCTCTAGTTTCTCCTGGGCCTTTGGATCGAGTTTCGCGGACTGGGTGAGACCCTCTTTGGAGAACGCCTTTGTTTTCATTTCCTTTTCGCAGGCTTTGAACTTTTCCATTTGCTATGAGGGGAGGTCAGACGGGGCTATTGAGAGAGCGGCAGCAAAGATAAAACGCGCGTACGTACGGTCTCGATTAACCTCCTGTTATCGAGGAGGAGGGACTTGTCTTTGATGTCATTGCTTGCGACCCAAGTCTTGATCTGGTCGCGGAGACGCTGTAGTTTCTTTATCTGTGTCTTGAGATCTGTTTCGAGTTTCTCCTTCTGGGTCTGGTTTGTGGAGGCCTGCATCTTGTCGTATATGCTCTCGAAGAGCTCTACGCCCTCTGAGACCTTTTTAAGGGTGCGGTCTATCTCGGCTGTGAAGGGTATATGAACAAGACGAGGAGAAGGGTGGGTGGATGGCCATACTCTGTAGTTTTCTTGCCGCCATATGGTGTCGCAATCAAGAGACGGAGTTGCTTTCGTTTTTCGCGTGTATGTATGTTACATAATCATCCACTGGATGATCTACGACGATGAAGTCCCTTCGCAAGTCCCTTCACAGAGAGACACACCGTCTCCAGATATCCACGCCTCTCCCAATCGAAAATAAAAAACCCCTCTCCGCGTCCCTCCCACCACAAAAAGTAGTACGCGCAATCGCACCTTACGCACCCCTCGCACCCCATGAACTTGCCTTTCAAAAGGGCGATTTCTTCTACGTCACCAGCGATCCAGGCCAAGATACTCCCTTCTACAACGTACACAACCCCGTCACCGGCGCACGCGGTCAAGTACCAAAATCTCACTTCGAGGAAAGCCCAGCCGTGTAAGTGCACCCTTCCTCGTCGTCCCGATCCCTCATCTCCGACCCCATCCAGCATCCGCGCCTCAAACGTCCCCGTCCTCACTTCCCCACGAACACCAAAGTCACGCGTCTTCTACGCCGTCGTCCTCCACGATTTCGTCGCAGAGCGTGTAGACGAGCTCGACGCCAAGGCCGGCGATCCCATCTCCGTCGTCGCACAGTCAAATCGAGAGTGGTTCGTCGCTAAACCAATCGGAAAACTCGGTCGCCCCGGCCTCATTCCCGCCTCGTTCGTCCAACTCCGCGATCCCATATCCAACCTCCCTGTCGACGACGTAGATACACTCATAGACCGTGGTGACCTTCCAAAGGTAGAGGACTGGAAAAAAGCCATGATCAACTACAAGCAGAACAGCATCTCTCTCGGCGTCATCGACGACATTTCCTCCTCCGTCCCAAATAGCCCGTATTCACAAACCAGCCCACCTCCCCTCCCAACGGTTCCTCCTTCCATCCCCGCTCCTGCACCCCGTCCTCCTTCCCAAATCCCTCTGCCAGACGGCCTCCTCCTTTCTGCAGAGGTCGTCTCCTTCCACTACGAGATGGACGAGTACTGGTTCCGCATCAATGCCATATTCCAACCTTACGATCCCGTCGACCCCCACGTCCTCCCAAATGCCAAACAACTCGTCCTCTTCAGACCCTACAATGACTTTTACGATTTCCAAGTCAATCTTTTGGAATCCTTCCCCCAAGAGGCCGGTCGCGAGCCCGGCTCAAACCGCATTCTTCCTTTCATGCCTGGTCCAACCGATAAAGTCGACGATGAGGTCACCGCCGCACGACGAGTCGAACTGGACCAATACATCCGCAAACTCTGCGACTTGAATTCCGTCGGCGCTTCCTACATCCTAGAGCACCAACTCATTCGCACCTTTCTTGCTCTCAAATCAGGCGATGTAGAGATCGACATCGAGCCTCGCTATGACGAAATTAGTGCCCTATTCTCCGACGGCGGAGATCCGGATCCTGCAGGGGTTGCACATGGTGATCAGATCCGCGAATTTGAACAAGAAGTTCGCGACACCCTTGGCGACATGAAACTATCCAACAGGGATGAACGTAGCGACGGCTCGGATTATGGGGATGAATACACTCCCCATCCTCACCCCTTTCCGAGAGTCGGTGGTTCCGCCCACAAACGGTCCGACACACACACTTCCATTCGCCCACCAGATGCGCTCCTTTACCATAACGGGGAAATATCGATCCCTCATGACGAACGGTCAAACGGTCATGCGAATGTCTTGCGGGCATCGCGTGGATCAGGCATTTCAAATAGTCAATGGCCCGACTATACGACGTCGTCACCATCGTCGCTGCATTCATCTCAACCATCCCTCTCATGTCGCTCGCGTTCACACTCCTCAGCCACTACCAACCTGAATGCACCCCCCATGTCCGCTGGCAACCCTCAGATTGCTTTTGTCAAGATTAAGATATTTGACCGGGTCACTGACGACTTGATCGCGATTCGCGTTCATCCCAAGGTGACACACTCTGAGCTCATGAGCAAGGTGCATGCTCGCCTTGGTGCCAGCATATCCAATCTGCGGTATCGCGACAGTCTCGATCACGATTTCATAGGACTCGAGGGTGATCATGACCTGCGTGACTGGCTAGAAAGTGCAGATAAACACGTCTTGTATGCTGATTAATGTTCTGGTAACACTGCATGGGTAGTGAAGATGTCGATTATATTTTAGATCTCTACGAACTTCGTTCTCTAGTTGTATTACATAGTCTTTTCATCGTCGTCACCTTTGGCGGTTCTTAATGTTTGTAGTTCATATGTCCGACTTTGTTAGCAACGTTGGTGCACAATGTCCCGACCGCAAGGCAACCAAGCACCGTCTGAAACACTCCCGCCTACAGCGAGAGCCATCGCGCTCCTCCTAGCCTCGACCCCCTCGGTGCAAGACGCCCAACCAGGCGTGCTCCATCAGCTCCTCGAGTTCGCCCATCGCTACACGGCACAAGTGTTGTCGGATGCCCAAGTGTACTCAGAACACGCCGGACGCTCCGGCATGTCCAAAATCGAGATGGAAGACGTCGTGTTGGCGGTACAGGCGCGCGTCGGATGGGAGCTTGGTGGTCGCGTTCCAAAGGAGGTGCGTCTGTCCGTTCGGGACTGGGGCCCGCCATCATGCCCACACACACCCGTACACGAATTCTAGTACCTCATGTCCCTCGCCTCGCAAACGAACGCGACGCCCCTCCCCGCCGTCCCCGAAGTCTTTGGCGTCCGACTCCCCTCGTCCTCCGAAACGCTCACCTCGGTCAACTTTGACCTCGTCCCGAACAAGCCGCCGCCGACCGTGAAGTTGTACGACGAGAAGATCGAGGAGATCGAGGAGGACGAAGAGGAAGTGGTGGTGCAGGAGGACGAGGAAGATGACGCGGATATGGAGCAAGCAGCGATTCCGGTCACTAATGCAGCGCCGATTACGCCGACCGATGTCGAGATGAGAGGGACGCCTGCGCCGATCATTGCAGGTGAAGCACCCGAAGAAGCGGGCGAGAATGGTGAAGAAGCGGATTTGTTTGGAGAAGGTGGGGACGATGACGATGACAGCAATGCAGACGAGGCGATGGAGGAGGTACAGACGAGCAGTACACCTTCCAGTGGTGTCAAGCGGAAACTGGTAGAGGAAGAGGACTACGACTAGTCACGTTCGACCGACACGTATCGGGTGTACCCTACGAAGTTCTAATATGTATCATAATTACAACAGCGAGCGACAGAATACGAGACAAGCTCCAGAAGCGACAGGTAGTCCACATGCCAACGATGGTTAGCATTCATTGCTGCATCAGAATGGCGATGATGATTATCATTATAGCAATGATAACGAAGATGGTACTCCATGCTAACAAAATCGCAAGGTCAGCGGGCGGAAGGATATGAAGAGATAAAACTGACATTGATTTCCAAACGCTTCAGGAATATTGACCACGCGTATCGAGCTATCAACGCCACCTGACACCAGCAACTTCGAAGTTGGGCTGAATCGAAGGGTCGTGACCGGGAACTCGTGTGCTTTCAAGATGGACAACAGTGGCTAACAAGTTCGGCTCGTTAATGCCAAGCTGCAAAGTTAGTCGAGTCTTGCTCACCGCCAGAGTATTTGAGTCCAAAACACCGAGACTGTAGTCAGATGCGCTGAACGCCAGCAACCTCCCGTCGGAGCTGCGAAGAGTTCTGTTGACCTACTGGTCTGCATGCGTCAGGGCAGTAAACGTACCTCATGTCAAGGCACGTCAGGTTACCATCACAGACTTTTCGGATCGTTTCCACGTCGGCGTCAAAGGCACCGTCTTTTTCGGTGATCTTCCACTTGAGCACGTATGCTCGCTTCTTCGCGAACTTCTCGTGTTTAACACGAGGCAGGGTCACATTGACCACGGAATACAACGTGTCCACACAAGTGGGGTGCAACCTACAGGAACAGTCACTAGAATGGAATGACTTAACTCGCACGTGTGCACTTACCGTGCAGCTCGAAACGTAATGTTAGATCGGGAAGGAACTCCAGATATCGAGGGAAGTTCGATAGTTTTAATTATCTCAAGTCTACCAGCCTCCGCTTTACTATTGTGCTCGTCACCATCCGCATGGGTAGGGAGAGCATATACCAATAGCTTTGAACCCGTGGTAAGAAAGAGCTGGAACGATAAGAGTTCTAAAGAAGTAACTTAGGCGAGGAGGGGGTCGACGTACGCGATATGAAGAGAGGGTCGCATCGTATATTTCTCCTTCGCTGACATGTATTGGGGGAGTCACGGGCGAAAGGGAATCATAGTCGAGGAGAGAAAACTGGTGTGCTTCGTTGAGTGCGGTTGTTAGGTGCGAATGAGGAATATGTTACATCATGAACGCCAGCAACAATTAAATATTTGCCATTCGGTGAGAGGATAGTCACGCGCTGAAGGTGGGGTTGATTGATTATGACATCGCTGTGATGATCAAAAGACGAACCTGATAATCATCCAGGCTGCCAGAGGTGAGCGTGCTACACGTTGCAAGCTGTGCGAACCTTGGCGACCCAGTGAGCGGCGAACAGGTGGAGGGACGGGAAACGTACTTGTGTTCGTCCGTAGCTACTGAGAACTTTCTACAGTTCTCGTTTTCCCCTTTCTTCAGCCTTTCTGCGCTGCTATTTATGCCACACACGAGAGTTTTGCTCTGCGACCATGTGTCACTAAACATCCGCGGAGGTATTGCGTGTGTGATACCTGGGGATGTGCTGCCATGCTCATGGGCGCGTCCTCGTTCTTGTCGAGCTCCAACTCGCTGAGCGTGTGCAGCTGTCTGTCATCGGACACACGGAATAATCTCTAGTCGAGGGTGGGTGGATGGACGCAACCTGGCGCGCAGTGGACGTACTAGCTTGTTCTTTATTCCTGTTCTCGAAGCGCCGCCTCCAGCACCGAAGACGACCTGGTCATCGGCGATGAATGCGCACGAGTAGACAGGGAAGGCGGAAAAGGAGTGTGCGGTGTGCTGGGCGCGCATGACTGGGAGTAGTTATGCGTGAGAAAGACGAGTCCATAAGTACAAGCCATGTTGTCGATGGCGCTTTCGGTCGGTGCGCAGCGGGATCAGTCCTCATGAGATCCTCCATGTACTGGGCGGATAATCCAGGAATAGTCCTACCCCACCTCACCCTCCAAACCATCATCGGAATTATCGTGGCCGTCACTGGCAATGTGCTCATTTCCTTGGCCCTCAACCTCCAAAAACTCGCCCATCTAAGACTGGACCTCAAGCGTCAAAAGAACCAACCCGACGAGCAAACGGAGACCCGAACACCAGGTCATAATGTGACGACACCCCATCCGGATGCTGCAGCTCATTTCGACGCAGCACAACAAGCCGAGCAGAACGGCCAGTTCGAGACGCAGCCACTTATTTCACGCCGATCCTCTAGTCAACCTCCTTCAACCTCCTATGGTTTGGCGAATTACCGCTTTGCTAATGGGGACGATGCGAGAAGCAGAAAAAGCAGTAATACCGCGCGATCCAGGCGCCATCCGCGCAAACAGTCCTTCGTTTCGCGCTTTCTACCTCTGCGGTTGTCACTTGGGGAGGCCTCTTCCGATTCGGCACTTTCTCGCGTAGATCTCTCGAATACCTCTGCGATGCCGGTAGAGGTGGTCTTTCCCTATCGAAACGCGCGGGCGAACCATTATGGCAAAAGCACCTCTCAGGACACGGTCGAGGATGGAAAAGAGAGCGATTACCTACGCTCCAAACTATGGTCTGTGAATTCATGTGTTGTTGATCAGTTGACCAACTCGTTCACGTAGGTGGACTGGATTCGTGCTGATGAACATAGGTGAGACTGGCAACTTCATTTCTTATGCCTTTGCGCCTGCTTCGGTCGTTGCGCCGCTTGGGACGGTGGGATGATTGCTCCTCCTTAAGGTGACATGCCTCTCAATTATTTATTTTCAGTTCGCCTTGGTTGCCAATTGCTTTTTCGCACCTTTGCTTCTAAACGAACGTTTTCGGCCGGTAAAGTGAATTCAATGCGACTCTGAAGCTGGGGCTTAATAGCACACAGCGTGACATACTCGGCATCCTGCTTGCCATCATCGGGGCGACAACCGTGGTACTCTCCTCTCCGTCATCGGGCGGTCCACCACCCGTGTTGACACCTGATGCATTGGTTGAGGCGGTAACTCAGCGTTCCTTTGTGATCTTCTCCATCACATATTTGGTGGCTGCCGTCATCCTTGGCGGTCTCAGCGAAGGTAGCTTGGGGAGGCGTGCGGTCGCGGTTGATGTTGGCTTATGTGCTATCTTTGGTAGGGTCGTGACATTGTGCGATGTGATCGCAGGCTAACCCTCACTTGGCAGGTGGGTTTACGGTGCTAGCAACCAAAGCGATCTCCACACTTTTGACAAAGGAATGGGTGAAGATCGTGACTGAATGGATAACGTACCCCATCCTGGCTGTTAGCGCAGTCACTTTGCGGATGGATCTTTGTGCTGATCACCATTGTAGGTGCTTGTCATCACAGGTGTCCTTCAGATTCGATACCTCAACCGAGCGCTGAAACGTTTTGATTCTAAAATTGTCATTCCAACCCAATTTGTATTTTTCACGCTGTCTGCCGTCATCGGATCTGCGGTTCTATATGGCGACTTCCGGCGGGCCTCGTTCCACGAAATGGTGACATTTTTGTATGGCTGTGCCGCTACGTTCACTGGAGTATTCGTCATCGCGAGTGGCTCAAATGGAAATACGAGCGAACCTGTACACGATGAAGAACGGCGTGATCCAGGAGGTAGGCGGCAGGCGGCCTCGAGGATCGATGGGGTTGGATCGCTGGTGGCAACGAGCCATCCATCTCAAGGGCCGTCAAAAGTAGGTGCGCGCGAGATCCCGGGTCTCAGGCACAAGCAGAGCGCGATGAGTCTAGTGGGGTACACGCCAGTACAGAACATTTTGTTGGTGCACACACCACCGAGGCGTACTGGGATGGAGAGAGGGGGAGTCGATGATCCACTGAGCAGCTGAGTGGACATCTTTTTTTTTTTTTCCTATGCGACCCTTGGAATGTACATACCACTGCTTATTGCGTAATAGATTACGAAAACGGAATTGAGGCGTGACCAAGTCGCATGACGTCAGGCAGCGGAGCTCCAATAGGCTTGGAACGACAAAAAGGTCCTTCATCGCATACTCGGCCTCCATCTCCAAGTCGTCTGCCCTTCTCTTTCCTACTCCCACATTCATCCTCCTCGTCCTCGTCGACATCGCCCACAATGCCCGCCGTGGTCACCGCCTTCAAAAGTATGTCTACCCCGTTCCCATTCCAAGGCCGCACTCTAACTCCGACCTCTCGGCCAGATCTCATACGCAAACACCAAAACAACCGTCCGCCGGAGTCTGATGCGCAGGAATACGCAAAGTCTCCAGTACAGGCATCCCAGGAAGCCTCGCTACCTTCCGTAGAACATCCCCCACAATCCCATCCTTCTCCCGAAGCGCTTACAAAAGAAGAGATGGTTACCGCATCGGACCCGCATCTTCCAAAGTCGAACTTGCCGACATATAAGGGGCTTGAGAATTTCAGGCTCATAACCAAGATGGGAGAGTCAGTTTATATTGTTCCCGTATCCGAATGACGACATTAACGCCGGCACCTTAGTGGTGCTTTCTCGAACGTCTACAAGGCGATCGACCTTTCCACCGGCGAACAAGTAGCTGGTAGGTGCACAATACAGGTGTCATGCTCTTCCTTGCTCAAATACGTCGCTCAGTCAAAGTAGTGCGAAAGCACGAACTGAATGCATCACAGGTAAGTACTCGCGCTCCGAGCTCGTTCTCCAGTAGTTCATATTACCCCAACTCCTTCCCTTCTACTATCTTCCCCGGTTTCCGCCATGTCACCTATCCACCGTATCGTCCCTCTGTAAGGCCGGCGAAAAATTTCTCAGCCCCGAGTTTAAGAAAAAGCCGCGCATGACAGAGGTGGACATCTTTACTTTCTGCCCCTGATACGATATCATGGCACTAATCACACTTTCTTCATCTCAAGCGTGCGAATATTCTTAAAGGTACGTCCAATGTGTTGGAGACAACAATGAGTCCTCAGAGGTCCGCAGAGGTCCAAATAATGCGGGGCATGCATCACCCCTCCATAGTCAAGTTGATTTCATTTTCCGAATCACCGGATCATTATTTCCTTGTCCTCGAACGTAAGTAGCTATCATCTAATTTCTCAATCTAGGTTCATGTATGTCTCCAGTGATGGAGGGTGGAGAACTCTTCCACCAGATCGTTAAACTCACTTACTTCAGCGAAAATCTCGCCAGGCACGTTATTCTCCAAGTTGCGCAGGGAATTCGATATCTGCATGAGGAGCGCGGCGTGGTTCATCGGTGAGCCGTTTCAGAAAACGATGCCGTCCATAATCAACTTTCCGGTTTGTATAGGGATATTAAACCGGAGAATCTACTCTTTCAACGAGTACCCATAATTCCTTCCAAGGGGTTTATACGACGTCCGTATGATGAAGACAAGGAAGATGAGGGCGAATTTATACCCGGCATCGGTGGCGGTGGTATCGGTCGAGTCAAGATCGCTGACTTCGGCTTATCGAAAGTAGTTTGGAACGAGGAAACCATGACACCATGCGGCACCGTTGGTTATACCGCTCCCGAAATCGTCAAGGATGAACGCTATTCAAAAAGTGTCGACATGTGGGCGCTTGGTTGCGTTCTCTACACGCTCCTTTGTGGATTCCCTCCTTTTTACGATGAGAGTATCAATGTTCTGACTGAAAAGGTTGCTCGAGGGTATTACACGTTCTTGAGCCCTTTCTGGGATCATGTCAGTCGTCCAGGTACTTTCAGAATCTTCAGATGTGTAGTCTTTTGCCTCATTGCTTCTCCAGCCAAGGACCTCATAGAGCACTTGCTTTGTGTAGATCCTGCTCAGCGATATACCATAGACGAATTTCTGGCGCATCCTTGGTGTAACACGGCCTCGGTACCACTACCTCCACCAACACCCAATGCTTATCCCCGAACTCCACCTCTTGACTCACCTCTTTTGTCCGTCGCACATGGTGGACTCGAGGCGGCGCGCTCCCCCGGTTTGGCGACATTGAAAGAAGCCTTCGACATCACGTATGCTGTGCACCGAATGGAAGAAGAAGGGGCACGTCGCCGTGCCTACAACGGGCGAGGCGGTGCGGGAGCGAGAGGATTTTTGCATGGGCTCAATGAGGACGATGAAGACGCCGATGCGGACGATGAAAGTCTTGTCAATGAAGCCCGCCATCGACGAGGTCAAACCGACGGTGGAGTTCCCCCACACACAAAGGCAGCAGCACGAACGGTGGATGTACCTGCAGTCGTGAATGTAATCCCGGAGAAGAACTTATGGGACGGGCGAGCCGGTACCCGCGATCGTGGCCGCCGCGGAGGGGGTCCGAAAAAACCGTTTGAGCTGGACATTGACAATGCCACGCTACTCGGCCGTCGAAACAAGAGGTCGGCAATAGACGTCAACCATATAGTGCAAAAGATAATTCCTCCAGGAAGCCCGATGCGTGTCGAGTAACACACTCCCCACCCCGCCGCCTATTCTTTGCGTCCTGCCCTCCAACGGACATATTTGATCGTCCAACGGCTCGTTTCCAAACATTCCTGTCTTTATGTAACTACCAACACTATTCGGAATATCCGGTCACCCATCAGATGGGTTTCATGGCCCGATGCATATATTTCTGACTGGCATGCCGTACGCTTATCCTTCGAACAACATAACTATGCGTAGTGTAATATGGACACGACCTTGCGGTCAAGTTCCTATACGCTGTATTCTATCCTAATATCATTGTTGTACGCTGTACGTAGATTATATCTCGTACGCCTTGCGATGTAGACACTGCTGTCGTTTCCCTTGTTCTGCTGAAACCATTGCATATTGATACGATGGCAAGGTAACTAATACTCGTATGAAAATGTGGTATAGTTGTACTTGTCCCACGCTCAGTTCTCCACGACAAGGATAGAGGCACCCCCGTCCCTTGTGACGCGCCTACGTGTCTTCACCAGAATATACCGCCTTCCAAACTGATTCAACCTCGGAATTTGGTTCAAAGTCCTCTGAGCACCTTGAACGCCAGATACTTGCGCTCCGTCCGGAAACACGCCGAATCCCGAAGGTGCGAGTACGATTGCTTCTCCCGTCTACACGGCATGGCTGGTTCAGCGCCAACCAACTTCTGCACATGACTCACCTCGAGTTTGACGACGCGGTCAAATGCGTCTTCAGCGGAGATGTCGGCGGACACGTGTTTTGCGAGGTGTTCCCACCAAGATGGGGAGGAGAAACGATGCAGGATGGCGATGGTACAAAGGTCAAGCAGAACCGGAGGCACGACGGTAGGTTCTAGGCAGGGACATCAAGGATGGACCGACTAGATTAGGAAGAAGATGCTTACCTTGCGTACTGATGACCAGACGCATCGCGAGGTGCCGTTGCTCTCGTGCCAGCGTCAACAAGCATTTCGTCAGTCCTGACACGGACTTGTGCGGAGAGAGGTACTAGAGAAGGGAGAGGTGTGCAAAGGTGAAGAGATCTGTCACGATCACTTACTTTGTGAGCTTCGTCTACTACAAGCACCTTGCCGGTCCCAACTTCCGCTCGGACGAACAGGCGGGTGATGATTTCAAATAGTCCACACGCCGAGGCAGGATCGATGAAAGGGTCTGAGAGGTCGACGATGGTTAATTGACCAGCTGCGAACCGTTCGGCTCGTGGAGTGGAGCGGGGGCGAGTATCCAGAAAAGAGGTTAACAAGGCCATGCGTTGTTCTAGACCGGTCAGCTGAGCGGGATTGAACGATTCCTTCTTGTCCTGCAGGCGTTTCATGAACTCATCATAACTGAAGTCTTCCCCTAGACCTCTGAGAATTGACTAGAACTGATCAACTGCGACGGAAAACGTAATAACACCTTCACTTACAAGGACTCCTTGAATGTAAAGTGGTGCGGACTCGGATGATCCGACTGCCATCATCGATAGGAATGCTTGAGCATCGAGCTCATCCTTTTTCAGGAGGAGGGGTTCGACCGTCACCCGCTCCCCAAGAGAGGCGTAGACAGCTGTCATCGTCTTGAGGGACGACCGTGAGACATAGACTTTGACCCTTGGGGCCTGGACTGAAGGTATATCAGATAAAGCTATCCAAGCGGCCTCGCTTGGCCTAGCACTGGGCCCCCCTTCGCCAAAGTGAAGAACGAGGCCGCTGAGTGGCTTCTGCAAGGACCCAATAGGACGCAAGTTCGGAATGAACATGCTCTCTAACAAGATCGAAACTGTATGCGACTTTCCGGACCCTTGTACTCCGCAGACGACTGCTGAGAATGGGGTATTCTGTGATTCGCGGAAGGAAGTGAGCCTTTTGAACACGGACGGATATTTTTCTCACTGTGTTGATATATAGACGTGGGTCTGCTGGCGAGTATGCCTGAGATTTGTTGCTAAATAATGTAATATATCAGACGAGAATGCGGAATCCTGTTACTGACATACAATATTTGCAACATGCGTCCAAGAACACCATACTGTGTCATGTTGTCACGGTACCCGGCCGCAACGTACGCATCACGAGTAATTACGGGTGCAGTCCGGAGTTCGTGATCTTTACTGCGGCCCTGAGTGTCGTTCGCGCCGTCATGAAGGAGGGCAAGCTCTTCCTGAACGTATGGTTAAAGAAAGTCTACCCAACATACACGTTGCCAATACGCACGTAGACAGAGCCCGAGTTTGGTGGAGGCAGAGATGACGCAGTACCGTTCATGTTGTTTTCAGAGTTCTAGAAGTGATAGGGAAATGTAGTATCCAACTCTGTCAGCCGGTTCCACCGCGTCGATAACCAAGGGACGCACCCGTGAGGCAATATGCTGCGTGTTACTCTTTGAAATGGTCATTTGTAAGGTTGCTGCTGGGTTCGTGGTGGAGATAGAAACCGATGGCTGCATCAACTCAGTAACATAAAGAAGTGAAGGTGAAGAGGATCATCCACCGTTGCCGCGTCGACGGGAGGAAGAGGTGCATGTCTGATAGATCCAGAGCCTGCCGGTGGATCCCTGCCACTCGCAGATATCGAAGATGGCGGGTTACTGTTCTGCGATCAAGTCAGAGGTGCATGAATGGATCGTGTTCGATGTAGGATCCCTACCTGAGAAGGGCGCGGATAAGGCGCGTGTTGATGAGGATCCAAGGCAGAACAGACGGTATCCTGGGACAGCGGGTGGGACTTGTGTTTCTTCTTCTGTCCTGACCCTGTCAAGAGCGGATTAATTTCCTTGCTACCGGTCCCGTTCATTGATTCGGATGGGTCGCGACCTGGAGGTTAGAGAGAAGACCGCGAACAAGGTCTCTTTATACCTGACCAACACGATGGGGCGTGACATTTTGATAGGAATCAGGCGTGTAGCAGTCGTGCGAGTGTCGACGGAAAAAGCACGGCGTCCGCGTTGGCGTCGACGTCAGAAACGAGAACACCCTTCTTCACGGTTCCGTATGGTTTATGATGGCCGTTTATTGATCACAGCGATCACTCGGACCAAACCAAACCGCACTCCACCAACTCAAATGCCAGCCTTGTTCGACGTGCCCGGCTGGTCCGTACCGACTGTCGCAGTTTCTACCCAGCCCAAGTCAAAGAAGCGCAAGCGCACCGCCAGCTCGTCGGAAGAGCAGGAACTGCTCCGCAATGCTCAGGCCAACCTTGACAAACTGGTAGGGTCTCTCGGTGACGACTCAGATGGCGGATCGTCGAAGAAAAGGAAAAAGAGAAAGCCCCAACCATCTGGGCGTGATCGGCGTGGAGAGGGCCAAGGGGACCATCGTCCCAAAAGAAAACCGCATAACCAGACAAACATTCCAGTTCCTCCGGCCGTAGACCCATCCGCCAATCCCAACAAAGCCGCGTTACCAAGTAAGAAGGCAAAGAAGAAGAGAAACGCAAATTTGGACGCAGTTCAACCCCCAAACACACCCGAGCATTCTGCCGTTGTTCAGAACACGGACTCCAATCTAACCCCACTTCAACGAAGCTTGAAGAAAAGTTTGGACGGGGCTCGCTTCAGGTGTGTTCCAAGATTCATAGAGATCCTTGGGGGTTAACCTATACCCCGACCTAGACTACTAAACGAGACCTTGTACAAGTCGAGCAGTCATGAGGCAGTGAAGATGATGAAAGAGGATCCCACAATTTTTGAAGACGTTAGTGGAACGATTACAACCTTGGCACGAGCTCACGGATGCAGTACCATGTCGGCTTCAGACGTCAAGTACAATCTTGGCCATCAAACCCAGTCTCGCACTACATTTCGGAATTATCATCCTATCCCGCTAAAACGGTGGTCGCAGATTTGGGGTGTGGAGATGCTGCACTTTCCCGTGCTCTTTTCACGAGAAACCTCACCGTCTTGTCGTTTGATCTGGTTTCTGATGGAGCCTATATAATTGAGGCGGACATCTGTTCTCGGGTGCCGTTGCCAGGTTCTGAGCCACAGTCCACGGAGGCCGCCCAGGGAGAAGCTCAGGTTGTTGATGTCGTAGTGTGTGCGCTCAGTCTTATGAGTACCAACTGGCCGAAATGCATAAGTGAGGCTTGGAGAATCCTTCGACCAGGGTACGCAGCGTATCACGACCTCGTCAAACTGGGACACTTACAGAACTTATAGGGGTGAGTTGATGATCGCCGAGGTCGCGAGCCGTTTCACGAGTGTGGACGAGTTCACGTCGTTGATAAGTGCCATTGGTTTCAAGCTTCAAAACAAGGTATTGTTGTCCACGCTGTCTGTTGCCAATGAGTGACACGATTCACAGGACGAGCGCAACAGCCACTTTATGCTGTTTCAGTTCAAAAAGGTGGCGAGATCGGTGATCTCAGAGCAGGAATGGACAGGGCTGATGTTTCGAGGTCGCATTTTGAAGTCGTGCGAGTACAAGAGACGATAGCTGATGATAAGGTGACCTTATATGGACATACAACACCATAGTTGTAACAACTTGACTAGCACCAACGCGATGCCAGGAAAACTACATGTTTTATCACACCCGATCGTCAATGCACGCTTGTCGCAACTTCGGTTGACAACGACTAATCCTAAAGATTTTCGTGAGGTGAGTGGCACTACATCAAACGACGATGCCAACTGAGCCGGGCGACAGGGAATCCACGACATCAGTTTCATTTTGGGAGTGGAGGCCTCGAGGGAACTCGAGCAAGAGCCGTTCCATGGGGTGAGTGTAATTCTGGCTACTTTGCCGTGTTGTGCTGACGACCTGCGATAGCACACTCCCATTGGACCGTTCACGGGGACTGTCATCAGACCGCGAGTTGGCCTGACGCCGATTCTGAGGGCTGGCCTGGGAATGACGGATGCGCTTTTGAAGCTTTTCCCGTGTGTAAACTCGTAGATGCTGACCGCAACGCGTGAGAGGCCTCACGTACATGCAGCTCCGCACCAGTCTACCACCTTGGCCTATTTCGAGAGCAAGTTAGCTTGCAACCAGTCGAATGTGCGTGCTCCAGAGCTGCGTCTTGATTCACTAAAACGCTGGATTGGCAGATTATTCCAAGTTGCCGTCTGTCGTGCCAGTTGATGTAGTCTATCTCTTGGATCCACTCGTTGCTACGGGCGGGACTGCATGTGCAGCCTTGGGGATGTTGGTCGACTGGGGAATTCCTGGTGAGTAGACTCGTTCCAGCATCAGTACCAAGTAGTCACGCGCTACAGCGAGCAAGATAAAACTAATTGTAGTGCTCGGATCGGAAACTGGCCTCGAGCGCATCGAGGAAGCTTATCCAGATCTAGAGGTGACTATCCTAACATTCACCCGTCGTCGACCGATTGATCAACGTACCTACAGATCTGGGTCGCTGCTGTAGACCCAGACCTGACCCCCGATGGACTGATTTCGCCTGGACTTGGGGACACTGTGAGTTGGCACGGCGGTGTTCGTCTGATCTGTGTTGATGTTGTCGACGCAGGGTGACCGATTGTTCAACACACTACGGGAATAGGAGTAATGTAAACAGTACCAGTGTATCATAATTTGCTGTTAGGCCGACGGTCTCCGATGAAGTCTTTCCGTTCCGTCGACGCTGGCACGTGATCCGATATGGCACGAATGGCACGAGCATCGCACAATCGTATCCCACACTCGACCCCGTCCTACTTCAAAATGTCGAGACATTACAGACACACAAAGTCAACCCCGACACCATGGCATCAGGTTCCCCAACGACTTCTTCTTCTCGATCACCCACCCTCGTCGCTCCAAACGACGATCTCAAATCCATCCCTGCACTACCCGGAGGTCTCTCTCATCTCACCTCTGCTTCAGATCTCATAGAGTTATTTGCTTCTCGCGCTGCAGTCAGCTCTGCCGTCTATGTTTACGACGTCGCAGAACAGATTGGTTTCGGGACACTCACAAAGTCCTGGGCCAAGTCTCTTGACCACTCCGCTCCCGTGATCCCCCTCCAGACTAGGGCGGGAGCTGGCCTCAGTCTTGTCGGGCGTCTTTCCCAATGCACGAGCCAGGATGCTATCAACGGGTCCATATTAACCGCCTACACTACTCCGATCGGCCTCGCTGCTATGGCAGCTTCCCTAACCCATTTGCCACCCGCTTCTTCTTGCAGCAGATTGATCGTGCAGGTTCCTGCAGTCACTCCCGTTGGTGACACATTCGCACTCTCTCCAACCCTTGCCTCCCTCTCCACCTCCATCAACGTCTTTCCTGGCTCCCTTGCCATCTTTCTCTCCGCAACCCCGCAAGAATCGGTTGACCTTGCGTTGCTTGCCTACAAGCTCAAAAACTGGCATGTAGCGCACATCTTTGATCACCATAGCGCCACTCGCGAACTCGGTCACAAGCTCGTTCCCAACCTCCCGAATGACATTTCCTACCTATCTATTCCAGAGGCTGTACGCATGGCTGGCTACTCCCCTTTCGAATTCGTCGGGGACAAGAATGCGCGCACTGTCTTTGTTCTTTTGAACGGGCAGCTTGCCCTTATTGCCAAAGCACTGGAATCCAGGACTGTGGGGGTAGCAGTTGTGATCGTCAGAGTCCTTCGTCCCTGGGCGGCCGACGAACTCAAGAAAGTCATTCCCTCCACCGCGGAAGAAATACATGTCTTTGATGACGTACCCACTGAGACTACCCGAGGTCCCCTTTTCGCCGACGTATTCGCATCCCTATATGATCCCACCCGCTCCGGGACAATGATCCGCGCTCAGCGAATTACCCCAGACAAAGCGAAGGAATTACTTTCTGACCCGAATCAGTTCTGCGCTTATCTGTTGTCATTCTTCCATCACTCTCCTGCCGATCTTAACCTGGGACACAAAGGGACGAACCTTGTGTTCCTCACTACCCCGTCGAACCAACTCCCTTTCTTCCAACAACTCATCGCCGATACGTTCTCCCGTGGAATTTCCATGCGTCGATTGACCAACCACGACGTGTTCAGCAGAGCAGGTGGCATTACCACAGATCGTATCATTCTCTCCCAAAGCAAGGACGATGTCAATTTCCTTCCCATCTCTCTGGCGCTGCCATTGAACGGCACCGCCTCGACAGATTTCATGTGCATCATCGAGCCTCAACTGCTCATCTCACATTCTGTTTTGGACTGGGCCAAGCCTGAATCGGCCGTCCTCATCGTCACATCCTGGTCGAGCGCCGAATTGTTGGGAAATCTTCCCCCCCAAGCATTGACATTGGTCCTGCAACGAAAGCTGAGGTTATATACAATCGATGTCAAGCGGATAGCATCGGAGCTACGCACAGATCCCATGGCCAGGGAGACGGCTGAAGGCTTGATAATCTTTCTCACGTTCCTGAGGTTGTACCTTGGGAAGGTGTCCAACGAAACCGTTGTTCGCAGATTCGCTCTTGGTCTAGTTGCAGACGACTTGTGCGATAACATTTTTTCCAAGATCAATGCGCGTACCTGGGAATCACTTGTTCAAGTAGAGCTTCCCGTAGATCACGAAGTAACCGCGAATACCATCCCCAAACTCGGGCACTTCGAGTTCAATACCATTGCAGTCGATACCGGTTCTGGGCAAACCGTCTACAATGGCTCAAAGGTATCCTCCTGGCATGAGGCTGCCAAGCATATCCTCTTTCCCTCGGTTTTCACTCCCCTTCTCCCAATCCCGCCGGAAACCGAGGAGTTTTCGCAACTTCCTTCTCTGCACCCCGAGCTCGCAGAACGTACTTATCTGGTGACGTGCACCGTCAACCGCCGCCTCACTCCACTCGATTACGATCGTAACGTGTTTCATCTCGAGTTCGACACCGAAGGCACAGGTCTCAAGTACGCCATTGGAGAAGCGCTTGGTGTCCATGGCTGGAACGACGCGGAAGAGGTGCTGGACTTTTGTGCGTGGTATGGCGTTGACCCCGATCGGGTGGTCACCATCCCTGTCCAAGGCGGAGAGAAAATGCACAGCCGCACCATATTCCAGGCTCTTCAACAACAGATCGACCTCTTCGGAGAACCACCCAAGTCGTTCTACACCGACCTCGCACCATATGCTACAGATCCCGCGGAGAAATATGCCTTGCAATTTATTGGTTCTCCAGAGGGCTCTTCGACGTTCAAGAAGCTTAACGAAAAGGACACGATCTCCTTTGCGCAGGTTCTTCAGCGATATCGTAGTGCCAGGCCGGGCATCGAGACTCTCTGTGAGCTGATTGGTGACACCAAACCCAGGCACTACAGTATCGCCAGTGCGCAGAGTGTTGTCGGCGATCGCGTTGACCTGTTGGTCGTCACAGTCGAGTGGACGGCGCCGAATGGTGAGTATTTTATTACTTTCTCATCGAAATACACTGAATGGATTTTCAGGGGAACGTCGCTACGGCCAGTGTACTAGGTATCTTGCTGGCCTTAAACCTGGGCAAAAGGTGACGGTCTCCATCAAGCCTAGTGTCATGAAGGTGCGAACACACTTGGCATTCCTCGCATCCCCACTTCTGATGTACGCAACAGTTGCCTCCAGACGACACGCAGCCCATTATCATGGCGGGTCTCGGTACCGGCGCCGCACCATTCCGTGCCTTCCTCCAACACCGCGCATGGTTGTCTCAGCAAGGCATTGAGGTTGGCCCAACGTATTACTATTTCGGTTCTCGTCATCAACATCAAGAATTTCTGTATGGCGAAGAAATAGAGGCGTATATCCTCGACAAGGTTATCACCAAGGCTGGTCTAGCGTTTTCCCGTGACGGCCCTAGGAAGGTCTATATCCAACACAAGATGTTAGAAGACGCCGGTGTCCTGGCGGATATGCTGAAAAACAAGGCGGGCGTGTTTTATCTGTGTGGGCCCACTTGGCCTGTACCGGACGTCTACGAGGCATTGGTGGGTGCATTGGTGAAGAACGAACATGTGACGAGAGAATTGGCTGGCGAGTTCCTCGAGTCCTTGAAAGAAGAGGAGCGTTACGTGCTCGAGGTAAACTCACTCGTATTTGCTTGTAGCAATTTACTGACATTTACTCGACAGGTTTATTGATCTATATAACCGGCATTTGATTGGAAAGACCCCTTGGTGTACCAGTGAGGAGCGTAGAACTAGTTCAAAGTCGTGAGGCTTTGAGTGATGAATTACCTAGCTAATTCAATATATCGTCCAAGGCAAAACGAAGTTTCATGCACCCGTGACGAGTGAAGTGGCATTAATAACATGGATCATAAGTCCCCCGATACACCAACCATCCCCACCAACCGATCAATGAGGAGATAACCACGCCTGCAGAACCAACGACGACCCCCACTGCAATCTGCCCGGCTTGACTGAGTCGCGGACCAGCGCAACCCTGTTGGTATGCTGCATCGCATGGCATGCCTTGTGGCTTTTTGGATTCATAGACGCCAGCTTGCAAAGAGGTATAAAATGGGTCCGAGGTATCATTGAGGACGTGCATGGCTGCAAGGGTCAGCATCGGGGCGTTGTAATCCAGAGCAGGCTGGAAAGTGGATGAGCGTTAGACACCGCCATAACCAACGACTCGAAACGAACCTCGGTCTCGGGCCAGTCGCCGCGGATGTCAAAGAAACGATCGAACTTGTCTGGTCCACCGACGACGGCACCATACAGTACATAAGCTTCTCGAGGAGGGTCATGGTCTATATCGCTGACATTGTTGCCACCGCTTGCCATCGCAGAATGCGGGTTCTGCGGTGAATTCGGGTTGACTCCGACGACGTATGGGACTGCGAATGGCGCTGTCAGGGACCGACTGTTCATGTAGTTCGAACACATCACCTACCAGACATGGGGTTGTCACCCAGAGCATACGCTACTTGTTTCTTCGCAAAGTTCTGGGTTTCCACGATGAGTCACAAGGAAGTGTAAGGGCGACGAGTATTTACATAGTAGTCTTGCTTCTTCATTTGCGTTGAGGCAAGTGGGACATAACGGTTCAAAAGCATCGCTGCATTGAGCGCAGGGTTGAGACTAGCACTATCGGAGTCCCCTGCGTAGTACAAAAGACCACCTGGCGACCGATTGGATTCTTGCCCAAGTACACAGGAAGACAACATACCGGTAGTGGTATACCCATTTCCACGTCCATACACAATTCCATCTAAGTACGTTTCAGCCTGATCCCGCCAAGTGGAAATGTTCCCAAGAGCAGGATTCGCTTGTGCAATCTGTGCGGATAGCACGAGAATTCCGGGGATTTTGTTGTCCCAGTTGTAAACCCCTTTGTAGCCAGAGAGATTATACTGCGAGTAGTAAGACTGCGCTTCTTTGTATAATGAAGAGGAGTTTGTCGCCCAAGAAAGGAACAACGCTGCTATGGCAAGTTCATCGCCGAAACCCGAGGATGAATATGCATCGCCCACTTCTGGGACAGAATTTTGATATTCGGTCTTCTCAGTGCTCGTCGCAAAAGTATACAGCCCTTGTGCGTGCTGCAAAAGCAATGAGGCATACGTAGAATTTTGAAGCGTTGCCGGTCCGGAGTAGGAATCGGAGAAGACGTGATTCTGATAGAGATTAGAACAGGCTGCAAAAGCTGCTGCTGCACCAGCGGCTGCATCGGTTCCAGGGCTACCAAAAGTCAGGCGAGATTGGCAAGCTGATCGCTGCGTAACTTTACCTGGTGGCATTAATTTGGTACGATGTTCGTGGACCGGGTATGTCCTGATCGCCTCCCCAATAGTTGTTGTCTACGTTGGCTAGATAATTCGATGAGCAAATTAAGAAAATATGGCGGAGAGGGATACACTACCATTAGCGATCTGAACGAAAAGGGTGTTATTTGATGGATGTGCCTTTGAAGGTGTGAATTGGTATCCTGAAGAAATGCAAGGATAACTTGACTCACTTTAATGAGCCAATCCAGGCCCCACCGTAACATGGCATCAAGATACGGTGTTTGGTTTGCTAAGTCATAGCCTGCACCAAGCACTTTATGATCGAAACAACAATCAGAGATGCTCGAGTCTTACCCTTGCCAAAGTCTGTTGCTCCCCAACATATTGACATGAGCGTGAAAGACTAGCCAAGAATGAATAAATATATCGACACGAAACAGCAGGCTAACCAATGGAAATGTACATTTGATGTAATCTGTGAAATGAATTAACAAACGTTGCCTCTCGTCTGAGCCGGACAGTACCTCCTGCATCATAATACCCGCCTGTCAAGTCGAGGTGGGCATCTTGGCCATCGGAAAGGGCGCTGTCGTTCCGCCACTTGACGCGGTTGCTCTCGGGTAGTTTACCACTACGTTGCGCTTCGTAGAAGTAGAGAAGATCGCCAAGTAGCGATGACCATTGAGAGTTTGGGATGTTGCTACCGGCAGAAGGTACTGCTCCGGCTGAAGCATTTGGGGGCATGAAGGGAGGCTCCGGGAGGGGTAACTGGGCAAATGCATGCCCAACGAGAAGGAGGAGGATGGAAAGCGGCCACATGAGAATATAATCTATCTTGGACGTGGTCGATCCACCGTTCAACACGTGATCACGTGGTCATAGATCTAATCACGTGTCAATGATGTCATCGCAGTTCCCTGACCAAATCAAAGGGACGCTCTTAAACAGCTCTTAGCATTGGCAATCTCCTTATTCAACTATGGTCGAAATCGCCTGGGCATCAGGGCATCCTGGAAGGACGGTGGAACCAATATGCAATATCAGCGCCCGTTTTTGTTTGCAGCAATCCTATGCGTGCACTATAACATTCTGTTCATGGTGATATCTCAACCACAGCTACGCTATGTAGTTCGTGTACAGAGGGGCGTTTATGAAGTATGATCTCGATACACGAGAAGCACAACTCAAGGCGGTAGGTGGAATCTTTGCACCGGGATCCATGGTAGAACCATTACCAAATCGATGTAAGAGAATACTTGACTGCGTTGCACGTGACCTCCACGTATACCCGTTACTAGTACTCTTGGACTGTGTCGGCCGCGGTCACCATCGTCATGTCCATCCCCACTGTGGTCATTCATGTCGAATTGCCCGCATATTCAAAGTCTTTCGACGTGCAAGTTCCAGCGAGTGCGACGGTACTAGATGTCAAGCATGCCATATCCCCCGTGTGCATTGGTCGTCCTCGCGCGGAGGGTCAGCGCATAATATGGAGAGGCCGGTACTTGGACGATCAGGAGAAAATAAACCAACTATGGCCAGTAAGAAGGATATACCTCCCCTTATAGACGTTGCACTTCTCACCTCAACCATCCATTTAGTGCCAAGACGCCCAACGTACCGTTCATCTGTCCGTCCGTCCGTCAGCTTGGACGAGTGATCCACCAAACACGGATGCTCCCACATCGCCCTCCCCGCGTGTTACGCATTATCCAGCCGAACAGACTTCACCTGTGGGATCTCAGCATCATCCATCTTCCTCTCCTTCCTCGGACTTGGATGACAGTCTTGCATTCATACGGTTCAGGCACTCGCAGGCACTCTGTTGGCTTTCCAACTATCAGTTGGCTGCACCTAATCCGCTGGAAGATACGGATGCCAAGCGGAGTGTAGCGAAACTTACCCTCGAGCTATCAGGATATACTTGGCCGAATATCCTGGATGCCACTCCTCCGCTGGCGAACCCTACTGCTGATACCCTTGATTACGAGATTATCAACGTCAAGTGCGACCATTCCGTTATGATAGGTTTCGTTGCTAATCATGTTGTAGCGGCAAGGTATATCTTTCCCTTCGAACTCCAAGGGGTGCACCCTCTCCCTTGCAGGTGCATGCACTCAACGTTCTTACATATACCTTCTCTATCATCTCTTTGCCACTATCACGACCAACCCCCACACCCACTTTTTCGGTATCGAATACGGCATCTGTTCCTCCGCATGTGAACGACCTCCTCCGAGAACTTGGTCTCCCGCCTCTTCGAGCGGCACCAAATGCCAACGTCGATGCCACCGTCCAGCAGGATGTTGCAGGAGCACCCGCCAATCCAGAGCATGCTGAGGGAAACGTTATTAGAGATATACCCGTGCGCGCCCTCCTTGCACCCTTGGTAATGGTCGTCTTTCGAACGGTCCTTCTCCTTTACTTCTTTTCCCCCACACGCAAGCCCTTGATCGGACTGTGCGTTGTCGCATGGATCATTTACGAGATGTGGACTCATGTTCGCGTCGTCATTCTACGGCCCTTGGATAGGGCTGGTGGGAACGGAGCTGGTGTCGGTGGCAACGGTGCGCAGGCCGGAGGAGCTGCTGATGTCGCACCTGCTGCACCTGCAGCTCAAGACAACGATCGTGCTGGTGCTGGAGATCGCAATCCTCCGCGACCAGGAGGTCGTTTTTCGGATACCGAGCCCACTCGCGACACCCAGCAAGTGCAAGGACCTCCAATACCGAGACAATCAAATGGAATCGTAGATAACCTTGCCCTTGCAAACGTCCACAACGAGAACAAGCTACTGTGGCCCCTGCAACAGCCCACGACTCCTCTCGAGCTGCCCACTTTTCTTCGCAAAGCGATGTCCTTCTTCTCTTTGCTTGTGGTTACCTTGCATCCAGAGGTATATAATCGGAGACGCGTCGCCCTTCGTCAACGGGAAAGTCGGCTGCGCACGGAAATGAACGCGGTAGAACGGGTTGGGGAAACGAGAGACAATGGAGAGGAGCCCAGCGAGGAAGAGCAAAGGAAGACTGCGTTTAGGCAACAACTCCAGACTCAACACGCCCGGCGAGCGGCGTGGGTCAAGCGGTACGTTGAACGTGTCAAGCAAGAGGACTGGATAGAGGAGTAGATGGGTATTTTAAACTTTCGTTCGTGCATCCCCCATATCTTTATGTTCATCTATCTTCAAGTGTTGCATGTAACTCGACTACTATGATCTAGTCATAACGTGTGAATTCAAAGATGGTTATTCGCTTTCATCCTCCCCGTCCTCGTCATCGTCGGCGTATTCATTTAATGGAGGTCCACTACCATCGGACTCGTTGCCATCACTGGCAGATTCTCCTACACCCTCGCCCTCACTCTCGTCGTCTTCGTCTTCATCTGCGTCCTCATCATCACCATCGTCGCTTCCGCCCCCTAGCTCAACATCTTCTACACTACCTTCTTCGTCGCCATTCTCTATTGGTGGTTCTATGTTCATCTGATCCTCTTCTTCACTCTCTCCTTCCACGTATCGAGTTGGCTGTCGGACATTGTCCGAATGGCGAGTAGTGTAGTTTTTTGATACCAATGACGCAGGAGCTGAGGAAGCCCGCATTTCAATTTGTGACAACAACGTGTCGAGTTTTCCGTTCAGAGATAACAAACTCTCGTGCAATGACAATCGTGTCGTGAGGGTAGCATGGAGACCTGCCAATCTGGCGACCAGGTCTGGCATCTAGAATTGGTGAGAGTCTTGAAGAGAGGATGTGCGGATGATTCAGACGCACTGTCATGAGATGGCTGCTGTGTATAGTGAGCGTCGTTTTTATCCAGACGATTAGGACCGTTCCTCTTTGTGAACTAGCACCTCCACCTCCGCCCTTCATATTGGCAGCTCTCGCACCTCTTCCTAGTCTCTCCATGCAAGCGAAGAGGAGTGGTAATGAAAGCTGAGGCGGCAACCGCCGTACGGTATTTCGAATGAGCGATGTGTCCGAGTGCGCTAAACATGTCTCCAAAAGACGTGCGTCAGACGAATGAAGAGCTTGTATGAGTGTCCGTGTAAGCGAATGCGCAGGTACGATGTTGGGGGAATCTGGATGTCTATTGGGCTTCGAGAACGCGGCCAACTTTTCGTCGTCATCCGATTCGGAGCCCTTGTTCTCGGGGTCGGCGCTGTTCAGGGCTGACAACCGTTGTCCCAGACTGAGTTCGGCGAGGTTGGCGTCGAGAGATCCTTCTACTTCGCGAGCTGCGAGGGCTTCGAGGGCCTGATCCTGCCCGAGTTCCGTGCCAGAATGTATAGCCAACGTTGAGGACTCGGCATAGCGAGCATTTTTGGGTGCGATCTGAAACTATAAGACACGCAACGGTGGTTATCGCATTCCGAGGTACTCACCACGGTCGTGGAATGATCTTCTACCAGTATCTCGTTGGTAGCATCGTGGGGTGGTTTTCTCTTCCGTGTGGATGATTTCGTACGCTGTTTTTTCGGTTTCGGTGCAGCGTCCATTATGATCTGACCCGCGTGTTCAACGAAAAAGTGGGCTTTGACGAGGATGGTCTGCGCTCACCTCGAGTTCTAGCTTCAGTGCTGTCAATGGAGACAATAAAATTGTCACGGTGGCCACCGAAACTTTGACCGGTGCCAGAGTGACTGTTCCCAGTGACTGTGTGCCCAACTACGGCTCCTCCACCAACTTCTGTTCCTACAGTGCTCAGAGCCATCCGCTCGCCTTCTCGGCGGTTCCATTCACATAACTTGCATTAGTCTCGCAAGGCGGTAACCCCTTCTTCGTCATCGAGATATCATGAATTACATCCAGGTGAGCACGCCTTATCATCTCGTCACGTCTTCGTACTGACACTAACTAGCTAGAGAAACTGGGTACGGACTCCATCTTTGATTCAGATGATGGTTCCGCTCACGAAACCCGGCACAGGTGAGGGCACATATGCGACGGTGTACAAGGTATCGTGCCCGCTCCCGCCCTCGGATCCTCTTCTCACCACGATAACCGAAGGGACGCTCCAGGACCACGAATGAGATCGTCGCTTTGAAAGAGATCCATTTGGATGCAGAGGAAGGCACCCCATCGACCGCCATTCGGGAGATCTCCCTTATGAAGGAGCTGAAGCACGTCAACATCGTGCGCCTTCACGACGTCATACACACAGAGACGAAACTTGTTCTCATATTCGAGTACTGTGACCAAGATCTCAAGAAGTATATGGATCAACACGGCGATCGCGGCGCTCTCGACCCCGCGACTGTTCGGAGCTTCATGTATCAACTCTTGAAGGGCACTTCTTTCTGTCACGAGAACCGTGTCTTGCACCGTGATCTCAAGCCTCAAAATCTTCTTATCAATCGAAAGGGGGAGCTCAAGCTAGGCGATTTCGGATTGGCTCGGGCATTTGGGGTCCCCGTAAACACATTCTCAAATGAGGCACGTACTGGGAAATTTTACTGACATATTCCGTTGAACTCGAACATTAGGTCGTAACCTTGTGGTACCGCGCTCCTGACGTACTCTTGGGTTCCCGGACGTACAATACATCCATCGATGTATGGTCGTGCGGTTGCATATTTGCAGAGATGATCTCGGGCGTGCCTCTTTTTCGTGGTCGCGACAACCAAGACCAGCTGTTGCACATCATGCGGATCATAGGCACTCCGGACGACCGTGTGCTGAGAAAGATAGCCACCGATTCTGTATGTTGATAGCAATTGCCTTATATTTCCATCGTCACCTCACCGTTTCTTCAGCCAGAAGTCATCATCAAGCAATACCCGAAATACCCCAAGATCTCTTTCCAACAAGTTCTACCCAAAGCATCACCCCAGGGTACGTCTTCTGCAAGCAGGAAAAGTCCTTTGGTTGACTTGACCCAACAGCGATCGACTTGCTTGAGCGCCTGTTGCAGTTTGATCCCAGCAAGAGAATTACAGCTACGGAAGCATTATTGCACCCCTACTTTACCTCTACAGCCAGCCCATCGTATGGCCCATCTCCAGCACCTGGGTCGATGCCGCCGCCTCAATTTAACTTTCCTCATCCTCATCACGTACATGCCCACCATCAGTCACAACAGCAGGTCCAGCAGCAGCAACAATCACAGCAACCACAACAGATAATAGTTCAGCAGCCAGGACAACCACTCGTTGCTCAACAACCAGGGTACCCGCCTCACCCGCAATCGCTGTTTGCCGCACAGGACGCCGCGCGTATGCAGGCTCAGGTGCAGGCACAGGCGCAAGCGATAGCACAAGCACAAGCTGCCCATGCGCATGCTCAGGCTCAGGCTGCGCACGTTAGCCAGCAGGGCTATGCAGCTGGCGGATACCCGGCACAGTACCAACATCCCAGATGAGTTCCAACATTGGTCAACCTTCGTCGCGCACTTGTTTTGTACTGTTTTCGGAGAGTCGATGTGTTGTATTAGGATTAATATCAAGTACCGTAATGTACCACTTGGTCGTGGGATAGTCGCTCCGCCCTTCTTCCTCGCTGTCCACGACGATGTCGACCTTTGACTCACTCGTGGCCGACTTGACTCGCGACGTCCACCGTGCACAACCAAAAGATACTCTCCAGTTCTGCGCTAACTGGTTCCAGTCGCGCTTGGAAGAGCAGCGTACACGTACCCGGGATACGCTAACGATCCACCGTGGCCTCTCGTCCATACAGGAGCAGCTCCCTGCCGATTTCTATGTCGACACTCCTGTCAATCTAGTACCCCGTAACGCGACCCCGACGCCTATTTCCCCATTCTCAAACTTCGCTGCCCAGCGCCGCCCATCGTTCCATCCCAACTTCTCCCATAGCCCCTTTGGCACACTCAATGTTCCCGGAAATGCATTGCTCTCCATCGATCCAAATTCTAGTAATGGCATGGGACCGCCCACGTTCATGCTTGATGGCCGCGAACTTCCTCCTACCTCTCCGCTTTCGGTCGATCCGTCCAACTCTTTTGCGCGATACGATGCGACATCTACGCCCACCATGTCCAGCTCTCTCTCGTTAGGTCCCGGAGACTACCTGCAGGCCCCCTCCGCCACTATTCTGGCGCGTCGTACATCTGTCAGCGCAGAGCCGATTGCAGTGGACAGTGGCCATGATGAGCCACTGCCTATTTACCCAAAAACACCAGACCAACTCCGCCGTATTAAAGCGTCCATAGCCAACAATTTCATATTTCGTGATCTTGACGAAGAACAAGAGACCGGCGTGCTGAATGCAATGCAGGAACGCCACGTGGACAAGGATGAAGTCGTCATTCGACAGGGTGATGTAGGAGAATACTTCTACGTCGTCGAATCTGGACTTTTCTATTGCTACATTCATCCCGAGCCTTTGCCACCTACGTGGCTTACGGAAAACCCCTCCTCTACCATGTCATCCCAAGCCGAAAAGTTCGTGCAGCCTGGCTACCATCCCGTGTATGGACGCAAGGTCATGGAATGCAAGCCGGGAAACTCGTTCGGGGAGCTCGCACTGATGTATGGACATCCACGTGCAGCGACCGTGCAAGCTATAGAGCTGTCGACCGTGTGGGCACTGGATCGTATCACGTTCCGCACGATCATTTTGAAGGCTGCTCACAGGCGACGGACCATGTACGAGCACTTTTTGTCTACGGTCCCATTGCTTTCCTCCCTCGAGCCGGGTGAAAGAAGCAAGATTGCGGACGCACTCGTGAGTAGAGTGTACCCCGATGGAGAGGCAGTCGTCAGCCAAGGCGAGATGGGAGACACCTTTTTCTTCGTTGAGGAGGGAGAAGCCATCGTGACGAAAAAGCAGCGGTGCGAGGAAGACGAGTGGCGCGAGATCACTGTCGGTCGTCTCAAGAAGGGGGATTACTTTGGAGGTGAGACTTTTATCGGTGCGTTGCGTGGATATTTTAGCTGACATGTGTATGTCAGAGTTATCTCTGTTGCGACTCGCGCCCAGAGCCGCGACGGTGAGTGCAGTGCACCGAGTCGACCAGTGTCAATTGAAGCTCAAAGTCGCGGCGCTGGATGCACCGTCGTTTACGCGACTGCTTGGACCGCTGAGGGAGATCATGGAGAGAACAGCTGGAGAAAGTTATGGCTTGGTGACTAGGTCCAATCGTTGAGATAGAGAGGATATGTATTTCATAGCGCCTTTAATTGTGTCGAGTTCTGTCGCGATGCCAACAAGCTATATCAACCGACAAGATCAAGACGTACGAGGGACTCCCTTCTTCTCTCAGTTCCCTTGACCCTTTCCATCTGCAAGTCGCTCGTTCTTTCTCGCTCGTTATCAAGTCATGGACCCTCACCGTGGTTTCCATCGTCGTCTTCTCAACAAAAGGCAGGGCCTTGACGGAGGTGAGTGCCTTGTCTCGACTTGCATGTTCGTCCTCAGTGCATCTTCCAGTGGTAGTCCTGGAAAGTTTTATGTGAGTTCCGACTCTGACCGGTTACGCTACAATGGCTCATTTCACTTCAGTCCTACCAATAGCTCGACGCCGAGCACCGCAGACCACGCTACTACAACTGCGACCTCGCAGAGCACGGGAAACCCTTTCAGCGGAATAATTGATGGAGTCAGCAGTCTCAGTCTCGTCAGCAATATCACACCTGCTGCCTTGCCATCGTCGGGACCTTCTCCTGCTGCAACGTCGACTACTCCCCTGACACCTTCATCTTCTAGCTCGACTGGCTCGACAACTACACCAACTTCTTCAGCACGCTCGACTACCCCGTAAGTCACTCTTCAGTTTGCGTGATCTCCGACTGAGGGTGTCAGAACATCGTCGTCGACCTCCGCCTCCACCAGCACCTCGGCTACCCCTACGCCGTCAACGCCGTCGGGCGTCGGCACCGTCCATACTACCACTGATGGTACTAGCGTCATCTATCTCACCAGCACGCTGTCCTCTCCATCTGCAACATCCCCTCCTCACTCGTCATTCTTGCAGAATCCTCCCTTGGAGGGAGGCATCTTCGCCCTTGTCGGTATCGTCGTTCTCGTCATCGCCTTCATCGTCCTCACATGGGCCCTTCGAAAACGCCGCCGTGCTCGTCTCGACAGAGATCTTGCCGCCGCCATCACCTTTGACCCGAGCGCGACGGAGCATTACGAACACCAAGGGCCATCCATCGAGAAACGCCCACCGAGCAGAAGCTCCTCAGGTCATGAGCATAGTTACGGTTATGGCATGCAGATGCAGCCCACATATGCGCCTCAGCAAGAGTATCATAGGCCCATGGATTATGGGCGATACCCTATGATGGCATACAACGCCGCCTTCCCTCCCAACTCCATTCCATACCGCGCACCATCTCCGACCGTCCCCCAAGCAGCCGCACAAGGCGGTGGTGCGAATCTCACGCGCAAGTTCTCTGATCGCAAGCCCGTGCCTCCTCTCTTCCCCGATCCCACACACGATCCCTCCATTGCCCATGTTTCTACTCCCCCACTGTTTTATCAGCAGTAGGTTTTCAGGGGGAACTACATTGGCCGCTTGATGCTGGCCACCAAGAGAGCGGCTAGATTGACTTTGGTGAGCTGCTTGATCTTGCCACGTATGTCTTCTGAGGAATACTTAAGAAAAGGACCGTTGCCCTTGACACTTGGGGCCTTCCTTTACTTGGCGTTGGGGTTGGGACCGGTCCCAATTCCATATATCGCCGATAATTCCTCATATCGTTGAACGAGATGTTGATATATTTTTTCTTGATTTATTATTTTTTAAAATCTTTTTAGGAGGTGCCTTTCATACGGTCCTACTACACTTCCGTGCTGATCTGCTGTGCATATCAGTGATGTGACCCAATTTTCGCTCATTCTTGCATTGAGTGATTGTCCATAGCTTGTGTATCGATAGCTGTTTGAATAAGGTTTGAAGGAGCTATGTCAATAGCTGTTACCATCTCGAATCACGCAAGGTTCCCAGCGAGCGCTTGTGGTACCAGTGCCCAAGTTCCAAGAAAGGCTCTCAAATCTCAAGTGAGCACATTGTTTCTGGCTTCGATACGTATTTGACAGGGGCGGGAGCTGGGGCTCGTACAAACAAGAAATGGGTACTTGACGGTGTGAGAAGTTGGATCTCTGCGTCCCGGGAGGGTCAAGTTTGACCCACGACAGAGGTCTTGCGGCGCGCACGTTCTCGTCGCTCTAGGTACCACACCAACCAGGTGACACCTAGTGTCGCCGCGCAGGTGCATATCATAGTGATCATGCCCGTTTTAAAGCGGGGAGCGTCCGTCGCCGGATAGAAAAGGAGTGGCCACCAAGCGTTTACTGCGTTGTTCCACATGCTAGACGAAAGTACAGCATAAGCAACCAGAGGGACGAAAAGGGAAAAGTCCTTACTTCATGGATGCCAGAACGATCGCGCGTTCTTGGTCGTCATCGGCACATATCTGATTGGCCCAACTGGGCAGATTGAGTAAGAGCCGTTGAGAGCGTGTGGACGCTCACTGACGCAAACGTCGTCGCTTGTCCGGAATACGCGGCTCTGGCAATATCTGTTGTCAGCGGAGTGAGCACAAGATTGTTACAGACACGTCAGAGCCTCGACATACAGTACGCAACGAATTTGAGACCCGTGGGGCTGCTCCATACCAGGATGCAGATAGCAGCAGTCGTGCAGCAGATGCACATGTACACGAGGACCGGCCAACGTGCGTGGGTATAATCCGTCCATGTAGCACAGACGAGCGTAGATGCGATCCCAACGGCCGTCACGCCTGATGGGTAGTAATCTGTGCAGTGTAAGCAATGCAGGGAGCATCACCGAACGCTCCGGAGTTCCGAACTGACCGACTTGTTCGACGGAGTATGCTCCGATGGCAGAAAGCCATTGCCCCATCAAATTGTTTGAGCCAAAACTCTCCGTCTCACCGGAAATGGCAAACTGTCGCCAAGTAATAGGTCGTTAGGTGTATTGGACATGATATTGATGTGGACTGACAAGAAGGCTGCATCCATACCAGCGCCAGCGAGTGAGGACTCGCTTGGCTAGGTCCCACGAGAGTGGATGCCGAATGACATCATGTTGAGGTTCCAGGCGGGTATATGACAGGACGCGTTCCTAGTGATTGGTAAGGAATTGGTCAGACGATACATCACAGGCTGACCAACCTCTTCGGTAAGATAAAAGGCTTTCGTCGTCGCGGGAACATCTGGAAATACAAGAAAGCCGTAGAGCGCAATGGGCAAGGTGATCACACCGTCGATAATGAAACTGTCAGATCGTTACTAGCGCGATCCGCGGAGGAAAAGATACTGCGCACAGCCATCGCCAACCACTTCTACCACCAATACCACCGAGATGTCTGCAGGAACCTCGATATAAACGTCGTTATGGATAAAAGAGGCTTACTGATAGACAGCCGCTTGGAGGACGCCAGAGAAGCTAGATGAAGTTAGATGAAGTTTGACCGTCGACCGAGATCTTACAGTGTCCCGGCTAACCCAGAACTAGTGAATATTCCTGAACGTTTACCTAGTTCTCCGGGTTTGTACCAGCTGTTGGATAGGGCAACTGCAGCGCTCTAGATGGAGAAGACGAACGTACGAGCCAAGGACGTAATGTGTACCGACGAAGGTGGAGGATTCTGAAATACCCTGTAAAAATCTGATTGCGTAGAGCTGTTGAAGCAGTGGTAAACATGGGAACTGGCCATGGGAAGAAGGTGGACCTGTTCAACGTTTTGCACCACGCTGGAACTGGATGGCAGAGATTGAAGAAGATGATAAGCTGGGACAAGGAGTCCTACCAGAAAGTGAGGACGCCCCAGAGTAATTGCATGAGTGGAAACCAAATCCTGGGCGGGACGACTTGCAGCATCAAGTTGTCTAGATGATGTGCACTTGTCAAGGAGCCGTGATGAAGGAAGGGAAGCAAAGTACTTGGTATCATTCCGATGATATACCCGCAAGTAAACATGGTGTTGATTATCTGGGGCGGCATGTAACCAGATTATGCCCAGAGCATGAACGGATGAGCACCAACGTTGAATTCGTTCCCTTGCATGTGGAGCTCCTGTTTCATTCCGGAGAGATATGCATTGTTCACGTTGGATCTATCGAGATCTCTCGAGAGTGATAGGAGAGTGATCGGATAGTAAGAATGAGAAATACACACAGTTTGTAAAGTACTGAAGAGGTCAGTAGGTATGAATTTTTGGGATATGGAGACGAACCATGAGACAGCAATATGACAAGACGAAGCCATCAATTTTGAGGAGAAGCTTCCGTTCTTGTTTTGTGACGGGGACATCGCCCCAAAGGACACGTTTGATCAATGCCATAAAAAGCTAATTTCGCCATTCTGCTGATGCGAGTTGTGCTGATGCTGACGTCATGTCTCGGAGGATTAGATCAAGTCATCTCCTGAATTCGTCCTCTTCGTCTTCTCCCGTCATGCGTCCCTTCACCGTCCTTCTTCCCCTTTCATGCCTCCCCCTCCTCCTCCTCCTCGTACCCCTATCAACGCATGCCTCTCCCACTCCATTCATACGTAGTTCCATCATGCATGTCCGTGACGATGCACACATGATGCACCATGGCCAACCCATGACCGAATTAAATGAGACTGACATCCTCCAGTTGCACCTCCCCACCCCTCCATCTTATTGGTCCATAGACATAGAGGATCGTGATCCCAACATCGCACGTTATCCTGCCCTCATCGCATTTCATGCCCTCTTCATGTCCCTCGCATTCTTCGTCGCCCTTCCCGCAGGTATGCTTCTTCATCTTCTCTCCCCTCTCCCCTTACACCATCATGTGGTGCACAGGAATCGCTCTTCGCTCCGCCAAACATTCTTTGCATGGCGTGGCTGTAGTCACTTTCTACGTCCTCTCAGCACTTGGCTGTGCCGCTAGCAGCCTCTACCGAAAGCTCACTCCTGACATGTAAGCGGTGTTGATCCCGCCATTCATCGATAACCCTCTCACCCTTGCTTGCCAGGTATCGAGGCTCAACCCATTCCACCCACGGCTACCTAGTATTGCTTCTCAGTCTAACTTTGTCCACAGTGGATATTATTGCGTTTCTTACGCGTCTCTATACCTTCTGTGTGGCGCCTTCCAAGATCACATCGAGGCAATTCTGGCGGTCAGTGGTATTAGGCCATCGAGACATGTACCCATCCTCGTCAGAGTACTCCGGTATTGTCTCCGAAGACCCTGAAGAGTTCGATGACATCAAACCACCCTCTTCTCATCACCATCCTTCGCTGTCCGAAAATGTAGTTTTTGACGCTGACCCAGACTCTCCACGATCTTCAAGACATTCTGATGACACCCTTCCGTGTTCTTGTCACTCAAGTCCCTCGTCTTAAGCAACCTTTTCTCCGTCGCATGTCACAAGTTGCATATGCCACCCTCGAGAGATTCCTTGTGTTTGCTGCATTTGCAATGGTCTTGTCTGGTGTCGTCATCTACACAGGTGGCTGTCGCGACAGCTATATTAACGGGTGTCTTGCCCACCTCATCAGTAAGAAAGTAAACTACATTTTGTAGCACCTCTTTTGACTATGCCTTTGCAGAGGGTGGGATCTTCTGGTGTTATGGATTGTTCACATTCGCTCGCTTCTTGGGCACACACACAGAGATGGGTTGGGCATGGAATATTTCGCCAATCGGGAACATCATTTCTGCAGAATTCGTGGAATCCGCTGTCATTTTCCTTTATGGGATCACAAATACCTGGATGGAGAGGTTTGGGGCGAGCCCGGGAGATCCTTTCACAACAAAGCAAGTACAACACATTAGTATTGCGGTACGTAGAACTGTTATCTCGCTGTCTACCCTAAACGTCCACTGTCTCAAGGTCATGTTTTGGTTTGCTGGCCTTCTAGGGATGGGAATTGAGTCTAGGCGTGTACGACGTTGGCTGGCAGGATCTGCGATCGTTGCTCTAGGGTCCACACGGCCTACCAGCGTTGCAGAGCCACCCAGCTACAGAACTAGCTTCAATCCATTCCCGGCCCTTGTGATTGGTGTCACAGGCGCTGCCATGAGTGCTCATGCGCAGGCTTATGTTTTCGAGGTATGGCTCCGCTGTTCAAAGTTGTAACCGCTCAATCACTATCTGATAAATGAACAGGTCCAGATCCATCAACTCTGGGGCTGGCTTCTGCTCGGATTTTCGGTGCTCAGATGCTTGACATATTTCTTCCTTTGGCTTGGCCCACCTAAATCCGTGCTCCCTTCTCGGCCGCCGACAGAAGCCCTGGGAAGTTTCTTCCTGGCGTGTGGCGGCCTGATGTTTATATTTAGCACAGAAGAGGTTACTCTCGCAGCCATGCGGCAAGGGCGTGATGGTCAGCCAGTTTTCTTTTGTTTCATGATATCGACGTTTTGATCGGCATTTCTCGACAGACATGATGATGTTCCTGAATGTTGCAGTCGCGATTACGTGCTTCGCGTTCTGCTGGACATTGTGTGTGGTATCTTTCAACGGATGGCTCAAGACTCGGAAAACCATGGCTTGATTTCTTAGAATTACTGCTCATTGTCGACATGTTATGTTACATAAACCACTTGGTTCGAAACCCGCTGTTCTTGTACTGGGTCGTTTTGTATCCTCTGCACATAATTTACGCCATCACAACATCATTCATAATTCTTTACGATCAAATTTTTTTTACCATACCACACCAGCTACCATGCCTGCATGATCAATGATTGCTCCCATCCAAACCCAGAATCCAGCCCATCCACAACCGACAAAACCTCGCCAACAACTGGCTCGGCTATCAAAATCGGTGGACCAAAGAACCCGAGCGAGCTGTGCCGCACCGAAACCCACGCCAAGATAAAACGGTGCATCTTGGGCATTCAACATGCCAGCATAGGTGATCAGAGACATAGTCGACGCAGAAAGCGCGCTCAAAATGGGTCGCGTACGTTCACCGAACAAGAGCGCGGTGGAACGAATGCCGACCTTGACGTCGTCGATCTTGTCCTGTCAATGGCAACGTGAGATGGATCGCTGCACGACACGAAGCGACAGCGACGTGCCTGGTGAGCATAAATGGTATCGTAAACGAGCGTCCAACAAATCCCGCCTGCGTAGAGAGGTAAACACACGCCCCAGTCGACGGCGCCTGCGATGGCCGACCAGCCAAGGAGTGCGCCCCAGTTGAACGCCAAACCTATTGATATACGCGTCAGCGCGTGATTAGGGCGTGGTACTTGTGGCGCGTCGCGTAAGGGCTGGACGTACCAAGGAAGGCTTGGGGCCAGTAGGTAATGCGTTTCATGAGTGGGTAGATGGTGACGAGGGAGAGGGAGGATGCGCCGAGGAGGATGCTGTGGAAAAAGGAAGACGTAGGAACCGGTGACGATGAGAGGTGGATGGGATGGAAGACCGCGTCATCGATCGGCATACCTGTACGTGTTGAGCTGCAGCAGGATGCCCAGTCCGACTGTCAACTGGCCTGCGAGAAAACCGAGCGCTTGGCGACGCGTGATATCGCCGCGCGCGAGCGGTCTTGTACGTGTTCTCTCTGGGAGGATTTTCACAAAGAGGGAAAGAGAAAGAGAGAGTGCAAAAAATATTGCGAGACGTGAAGCTACGCGTTTGAGCGAGGAAAAGAGTGGGACTGACCGACTGCCTTGTCGAGATGCTTGTCCCACATGTCGTTGATGGTACACCCTGCACCACGCATCACGAACGCGCCGAGACCAAAGAGACCGAGGTATCCCAGCGAGGTGGTGAGCGCCACTTCGTGTGCGTAGGACGCCATGCTGATCGACCATGCTGGTATGTAAGGAAGGACGTGTTCAGCGGACAAAAAATCTGACAACGCGCAAAAAGACGTACCGCATGGATAAAAGAGCAAAAGAGTCCCAATGGGTTTGTCAACCCGAGTGAGGTAGATGTACGGCCGTATGCTGGCTGGAAAGTGGTCGACCCATGTCTTCGATGGAGAAACGTTTGAAGTGTAACGAACGAGCGGCGGTTGTGCATTGTGCGCAGTGGTTCGTCTGGCTGCCAGGCAAGATCTTGGACTGCAACGGAACACTAAATTTCGTGCAGACCACGACAACGAACTCGTCCGGAAAGATTGCCAGGCGAGCATGTCGTGTAACCGTTTGGCCAACCTCCCACGAGTCCTGTCGTTCAACGTAGCTTGGCTGACATGCCTCACCCTTATCGTCACCTTACCGTGCACGGTGGAGAGGATTTATTCTGTTAGTTTGCTCCTTCCGCGAAATCGCGACATGGCGGCAACTAGTACTGTACCAACACTTCTCCATGGATCGACCGCACTCCGGCAAGCGTCCCATATATCAGCGTGGTCCGTCTACATGGCATCTGATGCGCACACCTAACTGGGATACCTGCTGTCTTTGCTTTCGGCGCGCTCATGGTGCTGGCATCTCGACAAGGCAGTCAGTCAGTCCCTCTTTCCTGCCGAATCCTTTGTCTCACTTGGACACATACGCGGGCGCTCCCTCACGGCGTATCACGCTCTATTGGGCGTTCGCGTTCCTCGCGGGCCAGTTTGTTGTCATAGTGGGCATCTGGATGCAGCTCAACAAACATAGGTACGTCCCGACCGGGGACAACGCATTCCTCCATCCCCGTCCAATTCTCATGTTTTTCTTCTTCCATAGCATTCTTTTCGGCCACCCTTCCTCTTCATCATATACTCACTCATGAGACGCATGACCTATTTGCCCCAAGCCGTCCTCGGTACGTCCAACCCGCTACACGATGCGTCATAAGTACACGTTGCTCACCCCAATCGCGCACTGACGCATACATGTATGCTTGGCGTTCAACTGGAGCGCACTCCTCGGCTGGTCGGCCATGGCAGGCACCATCGACTGGGGCGTGTGTTTACCCCACTACGCGGACGGGATCTGTTGGACGCTCGTCTACGATACCATCTCCCCCCACCAGACACGTCGTTTCGTGATGCTCGGCGATCTGTCCCACGTTACCTTGACAGGTCAAGGTCGGCATATATTCGACTGCGCTCTCGTTCGGCGATCAAACACGACTCATTGTCGTCCATGTCTCCCATCGCTTATGCTGGCATGCTGAACGCGCGAGGTGTGGTATGACGGGAAAAGTTGATCGTCAAGATTGATAACGCCGTATGCGGTCGCAACTGATGCACTGATGCCATCATGATCACAGGCAGCCTTTTAAGCGATTTCATTACAACATAGAAGCATCATCACGATGGATTCCTCTTCATGGAAACTCACCGTATTGCCCGTGGAAGAAAACCTGCCTGACGCGCACACGAACCCAGTTAAAAGAATGGTATCGATTCAGCCTGTTCTATCACTTGAAAACGACACTGCGTTGAGTTGTTGCTCCATTTGACCTTAAGGAGATCAGCGAACTCTGGTTCAGCCCGAAGAGTATCATTTGACCACAACTTTACTTGTCCCACGCGGCAGGACTTCATGCTATGGTGATCGAGATAGGTCTGTTTTGAATACGGAACACAAAGAACTTGGCCTCCCAATGCTGTGAACTTGCATTAGGGTGAAAGAACAATGGTTACGGGTAACAGCTAGACACACGCTCTTAACCATACAAAATCAGGGGACTCGAAGTACATGCGGGACAAAGATGCGAAGGATGCCCGTGAATGATGCAGGAACTTGGTCGAGAAAACAAGAACAAAAAAGACGCCAATTCAATTGTTCACCACTCTTTCGCGAGCTTGAAAGACCACTCCCAATCTGTCCACATGACATGTAAAAACGTTGGCATGCCTAGGAATTATAGGTAGCATACCAGCATAGATTTCACCGTCATCGTCGATGACGCGACTATGGACATTGAATGAACCAGAACGAGCGAGAACACCTGATGGTGCATCTTCGGGGTCGAAGTTTTTGATGTATGGCTCTCCCTTGGGATGAGGACCATAAGAACCAAGCATCTGCTCTAATTTGTCCACTGCGCGCAATTTGGCCAAACAGATCCTTTACCGATCAAGCTCTCAGTTCTCACCTCTGATACCGGCCCTCTTCACGACCTGGATATAACGAACGCCCTATCACATCCCGTGAGCGTATCCACGGGCGAGATCCAAGCAAGCAATCATACCGAGATGATCGAGTGGTTCACGTTGAACGTGATGCGCACGCTGGTGACGTGAGGCTGGGCTGAGGTAGACGGCGATGGCAGAGAAGACGATACACACTTGTATTCAACACCCTCCTTGATGATGACGGGATTCTTCTTGAGCTCTGTGATCCTTTCCTTGTCTGCGAGCTGGAAAATGAGCTGCTTGCCTGGAGGAAGTGTGGGCGAGGCGAGTTCGAGGGTGAGCACGGTCACCTGACGGATGCGTGAATATGGGTGCCACTCGATGGATGAGGTGAACGAGCAGGCGTACCTTGGGGAGATTGGTGTTTCCGACGGGTGCACCGGGAACGATGCCCAGGCTCGCTTTCCAGCGTGCGAGACTTTCGTCCTCGGCATCCAGTTTGGCGTACTCTTCGGCGGTTTTCACAGCAGTCGGCTTGTAGCCTAGAAATCAGAGTCAGATGATACTGGCCCGATTGACGCGCATGATCTACCTGGGGTGAGGGATGGTTTAAGATCGTCCTGATCCTCGTGCTAGAGGGGTGTACTGTCAGTCGATGCGAGGGCGAGTAAAACGGCGACTGACTGAAGCCATGCTGGGAATGAGCAAAAGGTGAACGTTGATATTGTGCGTTGCTCGTCGTTATCATTGATTTCACACGGCTATTAATCACCCCCTCTCTCGGCTAACGACCAAATTGCTATTGCAAAACAAGAAGTCCAGTCCTACACATATCCAAGAAAACGAGCGAAGGTGGTATAACCGTGACGGTACACATATCTGTCCATGACAGTCGAGAAGGAGTGGTCGCTTTAAAAAGCATGGACGCAGGATCAGCAGTCTTCTAAAGGGTATCATCAAAGGTTCGACATCAGAAGAGGGTCAACACCGTGCATGCCCTCTGCAGAATCGCATAATTGAGTGCGCACGCAACCTGATTACACGGACACGTACCGCCTTTAAACCAGCATTTGCCTTTGCTCAGGTGGAAGCACTTGGAACCATTCGGGCAGGTGTGACCCCAGCAACAGCGGTCGCCATATGGGCATTGGAGGCCTGATAACATTCGTAATTAAACGTAAAGCCGATTCTCCATGGAGCTTCGCACCATTTTTGAGGAAGTTACACGGCGCTTTTTTAGCGTTGGAAGCCAAAGTCGCCAATTGATCTGGGGTCAACACGTAGTCGTGAGAGTATTTGCAGGTCCCCTATGCATGTCCCTCAGCTTCAGACAGACCGTCCCGCAACATTGGGTACCTACGCCTTTAGTGCAGGACATGAGGTAAAATTCATTACAGGGTGGAGGTGAATCTGCCAGGGTGCGCGTCAGTCGGTATATTTCAAGAGAGAGACCATCCACAAACGTTTGTGCAATGGCTATTGTACACATCAGTATGGATTAGCGCGATGTCCTTGCGTACCACCAATCATCAGCTCACCAAGTTGGGGTCGATCAGTTTGCCAGTCGAGGGTGTTGGTACACTGGGCGGGGAGCGTGGTGTTGGTAAACCACCGGTTATAAGAGAGGGACTCAGGCAAGTGACGTTCAAAGGAGGGAGTTGGCGAGTAGCAGTAGGAGGCGGCGTAGCTTGATGCGTCATGAATACATTATCGACGTATAGAGTAGGCAAGCGGAATCGAGGGGAGTGCTTCGCACCAGCACCCGCCGCCTCAAGAAATGCCAGTTTGCCCAATAAGCCTTCGCTTTGGAGCGCGGCAATGGTCGACGCATATGCATTATCGGAACCACCTGCATACGTCAATCGTTTACAAGTTGCTTGGCTTGTTGTGAGTGTCTCACCAGCAAGGAAAATCCGCTGTGTCTGTGGAAAACGAATGTAGGTTTGTAGATATTCTTTGATCATCCAAATTAAACACGGACGCGGAACATAAAAGACAGGTAACAGACCTGTTATCTTTGAAAGCGTGGCATCTTTGCCGTACCCGACATCCACCAGCAAAAATCTTGGGGACGCTTGGCTGAAGCCCATTGTAAATGCCTCTAGCTGTTCAGGGGTGCATAGTTGATGGCGCTCAAGCGCGCTGGTGAGTCCTATCCTGTTATAATAAATGGTAACCCAAAAGGACAGTTGCCCCAAAACGTGAATGTCTTCGCTGGTTAAATAATCGGCGACGGCCTTGGTCAGCTGTTGAGCCGCCTGGCGACCACCTTCATGACCCTGTTTGAGGAGGGACTCGGTAAATACACAAGCATCACCGTCGACGACGCAAAGGATTAACAAGCTCTGGCTCTGTTCGGGAACGATAGTGAAACTGGTCCGTCGAAATCAGGCGAGAAGTAATACCGACCATCAAGGACTCCATGGATGCAACTTGGCTGTTGAGAGATGTGAGCTTTCCTTTAAGGGCTTTTGCCTCCCGATCTGCCCCCTCGAGCGCTGTAGCATGAGCTTGTTTCCATACTGCCAGCTCGACCTCTAGCTCTGCCAGACGGCTCTCCAGATCGACGTTTCGCTTAATTGTCGCCGAGGAGAGGGCTGGCAAACGGATCAGAGGAGTCAACGCGGGGTTTGACACGTAGTACATACTCAACAGTCGCGTGATCGTCTCGTCCCTTGCAAGGAGAGAACGAGATCGCCGAATCAAGGCCTGTAGCGCGACACTCAGGGATCTAGTACACTTACCAAGCCTGTTGGCTGACCTCGTTGACTTGAGCAGTTGCCATAATAAAGGCAAGCAGGGTGAAGAGAAAATGGCGGGCGAAAGGAGGACGGCCCTTTTTAAAGAATGGAAGCTAGGTCGATGACCAGCGTCTATGAGTAGTTAATCAGGCTAGATCGCGGGGTTCTGCCAGCCGATAAGGGAAGCTTCTTGATCCCGAGCTAGAGAATTTCAGTAAAAGTTGGCCGACTCACGCGAACCCAACTCAGTTCGCATCCGCCGCGAATCATAATGGAGGGTCGAGTACGTCAATGGAAAGTTCCATCAAAGTTGACGTGTTCATTAAAGCTCGCGGCGCTCCAGCCCTGAAGAGAAAACAAGAAAAAATTGGTGAAGCCTGCTCATATATGTACAAATAATAGCTTGGCATGCGGGCAAAGTTCCGACCGTGACACTCAACACCTCATATCACTGAGTCGACGATACCGTGTCCGCGAGCAACGAGCGCATATGAATTTCAAGGGTTTCGGTGCATCCCAGCTAAGTTATACAGGGTCTTAGAGCGTGGTTCCATGACATAATAAAGCACCGACCAGCTTGAAACCTGCATATGCCTAATTTGAGAAAGTAACAAGTCGGTCCTTGTGGGCATGCATGTCCGTACACGCAATCATCGCCAAAAGCGCAAATGCCACCTAAGAATAGCGATGTGAGGCAAGAATAAGGTTCGGGAGGACTTGGCAGACCCTCGTTGGCGACCTTGCAAGGCGTCTTTTTAGCATTCTCGCTCAGTTCTTGATAGTCTTCCTCTTCCAAAATATAGTCATGACCATATTTGCAGTCCGATCCGTGCCGACACTGTGCAAGGTAAAAGAGGGTGCAAGGAGCGGGGTTTTCTGTAGCACGAGTGAGTCCATAGTAAATGACTCGGGCGGATCAACAAACGCTTCGACAAGGCCTGATGGGGTGAAGTACAGAGTCTGTTAATCGGACGTTGGCGCAAGCCCATGAAAACTCAACTAATTTGGGGTTGAGGCGGCGTTGTCTCCCTGGCGACGACCGCCTAGTGAACTGAATGATCTGTGCTGGATTAGCATCGATTGCATCATTGGACCCGCCGCTATCGCTGGCTTCATATGGGATGGGATCATTGCGGCCAGTCTGGAGTGCCGATTTATAACTTTGAAATGAGTTACGTCTGGGAGTGGAGTTGGAAATATCTGTGTGAGTTGTCGTTACTAAAGTTGATGATAAATTGGACGTCTGAGGATTCTGCGCTGCCAGCCTGGGGGTGATAGGCAGGCCAGGGGGAGGACCGGACGCAATTGATGTGTAAGAGGGAGGAACGAGTTTAGAAGAGATGAATAAATCTTGGGTGCGGAGTTCTGGAAGCATGAGAGCTTTGATGTCAAGAGCGACGTCGGCGTAACCAGGCATTAGAACGAGTTTGTCACGGAAACCTTCAGTAATGGCTGAACGGAGGACATTGACGTAACCATTGTCGTGGGTTCCTAGGGAGGAGATGAGCATACAAAGATGGAAAGATAAGGAAAGACGGATACCTCCAAATATAATTTTAAGGGTCTGGGGAAGCCGGATATTATCTTCGAGGTAAACTGCGGGGGAAACGTGTTTTGGGTGAGGCAAGGGACGAAAGTAAAAGCGGCAAAGCGACCTTTAATTTTAGCATCTGCAGCCTCCTTGCTGCTGCCGACGTCGACCATGAGAAAGCGCTCGGAAGCTTGATTGAAACCAATGATAAAGTCATCAAACTTTAGTCTTGCGGGAGAGAGACCGACTCTAGCAAAGGTTTCGTGGAGGCCGCGCTTGTTGCAAAATAGATAGACCCAGAGGTGGAATTTTTCGTGACCAAGATCGGAGGCAAGGAAAAGGCGCACGTTTTCGGTCAAGCGCCTGGCAGCCTCGAGGCCGCCTTCCTGTCCTTGGGCGATGAGGTCCGAGGTAAATATAGTGCCATCACCATCCAAGAGACAGATGACACGTTTCTCGTGTCCCTGGAAGAGGGTGAGAGGGGAAGAAAGAGAGAAAAGAGGACAGACCTTGAGAGCATGGAGTTCTGCGAGGAGGGCGGCTATTTCGGCTTGTTTCCGTTTTACCTCCTCCTTTGAGGTAAGGTAGGCTGTCTTGAAGGCCTCCAAGTTTGTGGATAATTCGTTAGCATGGATGATGTGTTCGTGTTCTTTCGCGAGCAGGGCGTCAATTTCGGCTATATTTGGTGTGAGGCGGTGACGTGAGAGGGAAGATCTGAGACAAACAGGTTAGTTTGAGGAGGGTGTTTCGACTGTGCTGGGGGTGAGCTCCATTTGCAAGGACAGGACATCGTCGTACTCACATTGGTACGTCCATGATGAAGGTTCATGATCTTGACCCATGAGGCAACTGTGCTGGTGGTATCCCCGTGGGAGAATATGTCACGTGTGCGTGTCTCGATCGCAACGCGTTTCTCTCTTCTCTCTCTCTCTCTCTCTCTCATGTCGCTGTACGTCTCGTTGGGAGTGTCACCCCGCAAGAAACGCGTCCATACCAACTCGGACGACGAGGCAACGCCAAAGCGACTCAGAATCGCGTACGTCTTTCTCCCTCTTCGCTTTCTCTCGCGTTCATAATCCCCGACCAGGCCACCCACTCCTCCCCGTTCCGCTCGCAAACCCTCACGTTCCTTGCCATCCCACCTCGCCCGTCTCGAAAACATACACTCCGCCCTCCAACACGCCCTCTCACATGCCCTTGCCACCTGTGCGGTATCCCCGTCGGAACAGACAGGCATCATCCGCAACGTCCTCAACCACCTTTCCATCGCCACCTACTCGGGATTCACCACAAAGTTTGACGAACACGACCTCAAGCGTCTCTGCTGGATATGGGAATGGGACACAACTTCCCTCCCCACCGTCACACAGGACGATAACAATCCGTTCCTCGTCCTCACAACTCCTCCCCCAAAGGACTGGACCCGTGGGTCCATGGGTTTCGTCATCAATCCCGCCTCCCACTACTCAAAGACTGCCGGAAAACGCATCCCTGCGTACGGCATTGGCATCGAGGTCGAAATGGACATCGACAAGGGCATGACCGGTGGCATGGCTGCAGTCGCAAGATGGACCGCAGACGCGGACAAACGACGCGCAGAGTTTCGCTCAAAGCTCGACGCTTGGGGCAACGTACTGCGTTTCTCCTTTTTCCGTCCTTTTGCCAACTCACCTGTCTATTCGCAGAACCATTCGGATGCCAACCCCGTCCCAGACGTGCCCTTGGCAGACTTGCCTCAACTCGTCGTTCACACCGCCCAGCCATCGTCCCTCACACGAGTGCTTGCAGCAGCGTCTCCAAAAGGTGCAGTTGCCCTTGCCAACATCACTCCCCCCAGTCCCTCTTCTCCCTCCAAATCCCCTTCCAAGTCCACTGGAAAAATTTGCTCCGCACCTCGCGAATCCTCCATTCCATTTCCAACTGCGAAAACTCATTCCTCACCATCTAAACTTTCACTTCTTCAAACACCCTCTTCTCGACTAAAGCGCGTCGATCCTCTCGCGGGACTCCTCACTCCGCAGACCCCCGCTCGTAAACGTCTGCAATCCGAAGCGTACGACGCGCTCCCGACGACGCCCGCCCACCAGCGTGGTCCCAATGCTCAGACTGCACCGTCCACTCCAAGCACCTCCCGCCGTCAAGCTTTGTATGATCGCGTCCGCCTCAAATCATCGACCTCCACCCCGGTCAAAGCCAAGAGTGCTGAAGTTGCAGGCGGTAAGCTGACCAGGGGTCAGATTCAGAAACTGGGCCAGGAAGAGATCCGACGACGTTGTTTGCTTGGTCGCCTGGGTGGTGTTGCCGAAAGTATCTGGATGTAAGTCCAGATCACATTTGGCAGTGTTCCACGAATTAAATTGACTAGGTTGTTCTCGTCCCCGGTCGGTCCTACCGCCACCCCAACCACTCGTAAGCGAAGGGCTCTCCCCGCCAGCGAAGTCATGGCTGCCATCATCAAGTCCTCGCCCATCCCAATGTCGACGTCGGAAGCCTCGGAATCATTGAAACTGTTGACGACGTTGTGTCCATTCTTCCTTAGACCGTTGGATATCAATGGGGAGGGATGGCTCGAAATGCCCCCTGCCACATCGACCTCAGACGCTACCGAAGGTACTGCAAAACAGGAGTCGTCGAGTCCGACAAAGCCGCCGGGAAGTAAAGTGGCCCCTCCCCCTAGCCCTGGATCGAAATTATTTGTGGGTGGCCCGCCACCGAGCCCTGGATCCAAACTGCGTCTGGACAGTGTAGAACAGCTACTCACTCGGAGTCCGCGCAGAGTGAAGCGCGAGGCAGGCGGGATCAGGGAAGTCAGGGAGATAATCAGAAGAGAGTTGGAACTTGACGATTGACCAACAGTGCTTTCATTTACTTGCGATACCTCCCTTTGTACCTCTATCGATTTGCGACACCGATTACACTTGTACTTCCTCTGCGACACGCTACTCTACCTCTTCCAAAAATTCCGCCCAAACCTCATTCAAGTAGTACAAAACTGCGATGTGTCCACCACAAACCGTCTTGACCTTGGTGTTCTTGTAAGAAGCAGCTAGGTACTCCGTCCACGCTTGCGGGGTTTCTTTGTCCCCAGAACTCGTTACCAGCATGACAAACGGGCGAGAATGCTCCTCGTCCAATGCGTCTGGGCGGAAACCCCAGTCCGAATGCAGGATGCAGGACATGAGCTTAAAACCCTCCCAAGACTTGGCCACGCTGCGCACAACGTTCCCTGCAAACCGTCTCTCCGTCTCTCCCTCCGCAATCCCCTCCCTCTCCCTCCACTGGGCATAATCGGCCCTCCCGGCCGCGTCCATCTTGTCAAACAATGACTCCTGCAAAAACCGTTCCGCGTTCTCGACCGTGGACACCTTTTTCGCCATCACGAGCGTGACGAGCCAGACTATGGGGAGCCATCGACTGATGGGTCCCACCATAATGTAGTTGCTCCACGTCATGTGTTTCGCGTAGTCTTTGTGGTACCGGAACGGCGTGAGCGACCCCATGAGCAACACCCCGACGATGTACCGGCCGTACGGAAACTTGTCGTATGGCGTCCCGTACAAGATCTGCGCTGGGACAGTGCCGAACGACCCCCCTGAGACGTAGAGCCGGATGGCCACTCTGTCGCGCCCATCGGGGGAGGGATAGAGGTGGTCGAGTAGGGCGGTCATATCCCCCGTGAGGCAGTCGACGTAGGACGTGGAGGGCGGTGGGGGGGAAGTGTTGCCCCACCCGGGAAGCGTAGGGCACACATAGTGGACGTTCTTGGCGGTGATGGAGCGCGAGACGCGCTCGGCCTCACCGACCGTGAAGGCCCCGTGCAGGTAGAGGAGAACGGTCGTGCTGGACGCGTTTCCGGAGGTGACATAGGCGAGCGTACGACCGCCTGCGAGCGCGAGCGTGCGTTCTTGGGTTGAATTGTTCATGTTTGTTTCACAGGTTCACAGGTCGTTGGATTTTTATGGTGGCTGCCAGGCTGCGGCGCGCAGTTATGGCCTTTGCAGCCGTGCGCAGCTGAGGGACGCCGACATGTCAGTCAGTCCTTCACAGTCGGTCGCCAGTCTAGGCTTGGGTCATGGAAATGGCGCTCAACTTGAAGTGGCTACGGCGCAGTCACACAGTGCCTGCCCGCTTAGCTCAGTGGTAGAGCGCGTCACTTGTAATGATGAGGTCGGTTGTTCAATCCAGCCAGTGGGCATATTTTTTTCGTGTAATCCTGAACTTTGCAAGATAATATCATTGCTCCCCAAATACATAGTTACCACTGGCACCAAGTACATAAATCAATACAGCTAAATTACACCCGGATTGACTAGTTCAGTTCCGCCCGTATCACGAGACGACGGGCCGAGCAGGGACCTTCGAAGACTCGGCGGTCGAAACAGAAGCGAGTAATTTACCATTGTCATGGGTGGATGGGACATCATGTACGGATCCGAAGGACTTTACGCTTTCGGTTTCAACCACGGGCGTGGCTGCAGGTGGAGATGACAAGGGGGGGGAGACGTCGTCTATGGAGCCAAATGTAACGGCGGTAACGGAACCTGGGATGATGGGTGAGGATGGGAATGAGTGGAGAGATGAGAGGATGAACCTTGTCTGGCAGAGCCCACATTACTTCGGGGGACACTGACGCCTTCTCTTATCGGCACGCCCTGGCCTAGCGCACTTGGACGGCGGGAGTGAGACGTGGATTTGGGCGATGGTGCATGAGAGCGCACACGAGACTGAGAATGCGGTGAGGGAGCTACAGAGTTGCTGGACGTCGGGGGGCCCCTTGACCAGGCTGATTGCGATGGGGTCTTTGCTGATGTTTCGCGCATTCTTGATTGCGAGAAACGGGCGATCAGAACACATACATGGATGGTGAGAGAAGAGGCAGGGCTACGTACGAATTTCGATGGACAAATATTTAGAAAAACAACGATCGTCGAGCGTGAAGTTGAACTTGTCTCATAATGAATAACGATGCCATACCAAATGGAGCGTTCGCAGGCAGCACTTATCGCAAGATGCATAAATCAGTACAGCTAAATGACCCCGAAATCGATTAGTTCAGTTCCGCCCGCGTCGTCTTCTCGTACTGCGCACAATCCACGACCTGGCCTTGCCTCCGACTCTGCTCCGCAGCGAATACCGTAAGGTGGCTCGTCAGAATTTCGCCTATGCTTACGCCAAGAATCGATTGATCTCCTGCACGTACGGCGTCGATGAATGTGCGAATAAGGCCGAGGTCTCCCCCTCCATGAGATCCCCCTTCGTTCGAAGGATGATGTATTGTCTGCAATCCGGTTCGAAAGTCGGTTACCCTAAATGTACTCATATCGCCGACGATTTCGCCATGCGTGAAATGAAGGCGCGTTTGGCGTTCACAAATGAGGGAGGTGTACGCAACCATCGTAACCGAGGCGGTAGCGCCAGAAGAAAACTCAATGTTGACTACCTTGGGCACGGGGTCAATGGACGCTGGAGGATATGATGGAGACGTACTTGATGATCGCAAACGTCGTTGTCGCTTTCGTAGACGCATTTGCCATAAGGGCCGTTTTGTAACGCCTCTGTTATGTTCTCGATGTCAGGTATGCCGTCTACAAGGGTGCTCGCAGGCCAATGGATATCTCCTTGGGACACAGGGTCTAGGTATACTGCGGGACAATTTAGGACCAGTAATATGCACGAGAGGTAACACACTTTTCTTTGCGCTGTATGGACATTCATGCTGGATAGGACATTCGAGGCATCGCGTAGCACTCCCAGCAGCAGCTGGCTTCTTGTCCTTCTTGAAATGATGCAGAGATCCGAACGAGGACACCCTAACAGGAGAGGCTGGGGATAGCCAGTGACAAACAATGTCGATATCACTTGATAAAATCGCCAGATGAGTGGCAATCAAAGTGACAGACGACGGAGAATTACTGGCAGCTCTTGGTCATGAGGGAGAAGCAGCTTTGCGCTTCCTTGGCCCAGTTACCTCGGACGTACGAATGGGCAAAGTGATAGTATCCGACGGGCTCGACGTGCACGGCGTTCACGAGCTCTCCAAGCTGGCCGGAGCGAACGACTTCCGTGACCGCCCTGGTGTATGGCGAGTAGCGCAAGACTCATACGCCATTAGCCGTGAATGACGTTCTCAGCGAATGGCGAACAAGTACCGTGCCCCATGCCAAATATGATACCCGCATTGTTGACCGCATCTTCCATCTCGAGGAGATCGTACACGTTGGTCGCCATTGGCTTCTCGCAGAGGATGTGATAACCCTGCTGCGCAAATGCCAAGACGACGTCCCTGTGCATGTTGTCCTGGACGGCGACGATGACCGCGTCTGCGAGACGCTTTCCAATGGTCTTCAGTGTCTCTGCGGAGGCCTTGTGGAGATCTTGCCACGTTTCGAAGACGAGGGTATCATCGACGACGTGCGATTTGGCAAAGAGGGTGCGAGTGTTGACGCGGGGTTCTGCGATTGCGACGACTTTGCACTGATGGGGCATATCGAGAGCGTAGGCTGCGTAGTTCTGTGGATGGGTGGGTCACAACGTTCGGGTGGCGATGGGATTGGTTGCGTACCTTGCCGCGCTGACCACAACCAACGACGGCGAGGGTGATGAGGCTGCTCATGAGGGCATCGACGAGGGATCGTGACCACGTCGTGTGACCAGTGCTTGTCACCGGTCCATGCCTCGTCTCCTACCGCGTCTACTCAAAGCACTCCAGCACACACCCAACGCGACACACGTCTACCCCGCGCGACATGTCGGTGCGAGCAAGCGAAAATCGTTGTATCGACCGACGCCTGATGCCCTGCCGTCTTTCCACCCCGCCGGGCGGACGCGTTCGGTCCTACTCGACGAGAACCCGGTGACAGACAAGCGGGCATTCACGAGGCACAAGCGTCTTCCCCCGAGAGTACGTCTAGGTCCTCGACCAGTCATCCACGAAGAACTCGACGCCCCGCGGGAGATGACCACCCAAGAACGCGAGTGGTGGTCAAGCCCATACCGTGCGTTCTACCCCTCGTTCACCTCACTTTTGCTATGAGACCTATCGACAACAGTCAGAATGTTGGCTAGCCCGCTGAGACAATGCATGCTTTCCAAGCGGTATCTGCCCAACGGTACGCGTACATTTTCGCGTGCGAATGCTTCTCATTTCGTCTTCGTGTCCAGATTTTCTAGTCAGGCTCGCGGTGCTACGCTTATCACCAACACAGAACGCTGCCTCGGTGGAGGTCCTCATGCCAGACGGACTCGAACATCCGAAATACAAGCGAAGGAGAGCACGCGTCGCTGCGTATGCTACTTGCTGGAAGCAGGCCGTTGAAACGTTGAAGTCCCCAGGTGACTATCGCGTTTCTGACTCTTGTGGCCTCGCGAGCTCACTCGTGCGCAGTGTCACTCCCCGGCTACGGTGCAAATATATACTTTTCCAAACACCTTTGTGCACACATCAGCTACCTCCTGCGTCTCCGCGTTCTCCAAGAACTAGAAATGCTGATAGATGCTCTCAAACGGAACCAAGGCCGATTCGAATCCGATGCGGGCGCGACACTGGACGCCACGATTCTTCGACGTCTAACGCGATCCGAGTTCAGGACCCTGCGTGAAACTGGCATCGTACCTTTCCCCGACGCAGTAGCCGTCCTCGTCGTACCTCCCGTCAATCGCGATCCGAAAACCAAGTTGCGCCCTCGACCGTCGCGAGAGCCAGAAATCCCGTCTGGTGAGTTTGACGCCCCTGCAGATACCACCTACAAAAAAAACCTTTCGCCGCTCTCAAGCCTCCACTACGCCACGTCCGCCGAGGACGTAACGGAACAGGGTTCTCCGGTTATACCGTTTTCGACCTTTTTACCAAACGCACGTGTTCCCTGGTACAATGGACTCACTATGTTCCCATCTCCACCACACCGTGCCGCGTTTCACAAGTTGCTCAAGGAGCTTCTCAATGTCGAACGACATTTCCGTGGAACTTCAGGAGTGAAGATCACGAACAGAGAGGAACTCAAGCGCGCAAAGGGCGACGCAAAAGGGAGCCACGCGTTCCTTTTCACGTCGAATGACCAGACTGTGAAACGTGCCGATACGGCTGCGCTCGCCGTCGCACTGTGGAGACTAAGGATGTGGGAGGGCGATGCCTTCGCTGATAGTGTAAAAGGCTGGGAGGTCGAAAAGGAATGGAGAATCGAGCAGTGTAATCGTCTATGAGGAGGTGCATGCATGCATTCGCACACCGCGAGCGCTGTGAATGAAACTTTACAATACCGAGTGATACAAATCATTCTACAACCATGGGTACCGGTACATTCTCGAGGGCTTTCTTGGAAGGTGTTACTAGCACTTCTTTGCCCTCCCAGAACCTGGGGAGCCTGTCACCAGGTACGAACAACCGTTCGACACCTTCCTCGGTGATGACACACATGCGAATGACACCTCCTGATGAACCATCTCGGGCCATTGCAAGTGCGAGCGCTGAAAACAAAATGAACATTCCCCACAGGGGAGCAGATAGGCAGACCCACTGTTCCTTACGAATTCGACAGTCTCATCTCTCCCCCATCCCTCTTGGTAGGTAGCGTCACAGTAGCCGTACACGTACGTTGACCCGGAACCTAGCATTAAACGAGCATCGGGTCAGAACAAGTTCGACCACGCTGCCTATCGACCCACCGCCAATGGCCCACGGCTGACGGAAAAGTCCACCACCGAGAGGAATGTTGTAAACGCTTGGACCGACTTCCTTGTCCCACCCGGCTACGATGATCCCAGCAGAGAGCCTGTCCTTGTTCTCGTAGCACATTTTCTCAAAGAGCGAGGCAGTCATTGAAACGGAGGGAGCGGCGCCGCGCGTTTGCCTGTTCTCAGAGGTGCGCGTCAGAAGACAGATGAGGGCCAACGAGGACGCACGTCAAGAGCTGGCAGTAGTAATGGACTGCGTCCGCTATGGCTTGCGTGTCTGCTGCTGACCCCGATCGACAGCAGTAAATGCGATCGTGGATGTGCGTGAGTTTGTCCGTTACACGATTAGCCTGGATCGTTGTGCAAAGATCAGGAATGGTGTAAAAAACGAGGGAAACGAGGACGAACGATGTAGCTTCCGGTCGTTGTGCGACTGTCTGCCCCGATGACGACGCCTCCGTCGAACTGGACGGCCATGATGGATGTCTGCGAGGGTCCATGTAGATAAATAGCGTCTTGTGAATGAACAGATACGCACGCCGAGGTTGACTTCGCCGGTTTTGAGCCTGTCCATGTCCATGATGATGAAGGACGAGATGTGAGTGGTGATGACGCGTCTTCCCCCCTGGACGCGTGTACACATCGACCCCGACATCGACCAGACAACGCTCGCGATGGCTTCAAAACAGCTGGGCACGCTCTATCGTGAGCTCACGCGCACATTCGACGCTCGCCCGACCGATCTCAAGAAATGCGGCGCATTGCTCGGCCAGCTCAAGGTATGTTCTAGGTCTGGTCGTCCAACTGGCATCGTTCAAACGACCCCCAAGGTCGGCTTGATACAGACGGGCCTGCTCATCCCAGCCGTCGAGGCAAACTTGCAAGACTTGGTCGTCGCCCGTAAGTGTGCCAGGCTGCCAGGTCTCGTCATGGTCTCATACGACCTCGATACAGGCGACATCCTCGAGATCGGTGCTTTCTGCAGTATACGTGCTAAAGATGTCCCCTCGTTCGACAGATACTTTTCCCAGCTACAAACGTTCTATACCGACTTTAGGTCTGGCTGTCTTCTCCTCGACGTCTCCAGTCCCTCATGTATCTTCACAGATCCGTTCTCCCCCCTTCCAAACGCGAATTCTCCGTTCGCGGACTGAACCTCATTCGTCTCCTCACGCAAAACAGAATCGCAGATTTCCATACGACACTTGAATCCCTTCCACTCCCCGCAGACGAAATCAGCACTAATCCCTACATTGCCCACCCGGTCAACCTCGAACGATGGCTCATGGAAGGGAGTTATTCCAAGGTATGGAACGCCAGAGAAGAGGCACCCGCAGAAGAGTACAAGTTCTTCGTAGATAGTCTCATGGGAACGATCAGGTGCGTTGATGACGAACGCCCGCGTGCCGCTGACGTTGACGGGCGGGATAGAAATGAGATTGCGAGTTGTGAAGAGTCGGCGTATGAGAGCCTTCCATTGAAGGACGCTGCTACGCTCCTCTTCTTCACTTCCCCGGCCGAACTTTTGAAATTCGCGCAGGAGGTGTGTGCTTGCTTGAGCCAGTCGCCTCGTCAGCACTAACTCAATTGTCTTCGTAGCGTGGATGGCAAGTGGATCTGAAAGCAGGTCTCATCAGATTTGCTCGCAAGAATGACGAGCAGACAGAAATCCCCAAACAGAAGCTCATCGCGGCCAACCTAGCGTACGCACGGGAACTAGAGCAAATCGTGTAGACCCATCATCCAATCCATCTCTTTTGATTGTGTCTTCCACCTCGAGTAATGTAACACCGAGATAAGAGTACAAAACTGAATTCGGCGATGGCTTCTACTACAAAGCCACTGAGTGACTACTCGAAATTCTCCAGTGTCTCCTTTGCCTTTCGTTCCGCTTCCGCTAGCAAATCAGCTGGTACGGGTACATGCATTCCGTTCGTTTCGCTGCATACCCATGACATTTCGAGCTCGAATTCTTTTTCTTTGTTGTCATCATGAACGAGGTATATTCTGGAAATGATATCAGCAACTGGAGCAGGGTCAGAGATGGGAGACGGACATTCTGGCGGCCTCCGTAACTGCCTCCCGTGTCGAGAGCTCCGAGAGCTTCAGCTTCTCTAATTCAGTCTTGGCCAGTTGTCGTCCTTTGCCAATGGCCGCTCCGTGGTAACCCTGACGGACAGATCGGCCGGTGCGAGCATTGCATCAAGCAGGAAAACATACCAAGCAAACACCGCTAGGCTCTACAACGTAGAGCGATGGACCAGTCTTGTCAACTCCCGCAAAAATGGTACTGATACCGAACGGCCGGACAGACGAATAAAGCGTGTACACTTGTGCGTAATGAGCCAAGCGTTCTGAAACATTCTGTTGGAGGCGCGTATATTACCCAAAAGAATGAGTATGATCGAAATGAGCCAGTACATACCTTGACGATGGGCTGTTCTCTCATCATGTTGCGAACGTGTGCACATTCGTCGCGTGCCCTGTTTGAGATATTACGGCCGTCCGCGAGGAGCCCTGCAGTGGCCTAAATGTGATGGGTCCAGGGTGAATGGAGGTAGTAGGACTAGGGTCTTACCATGCCGATATGCCGATCTACCGTCTGAATACGTCGATTAGCTCCTGGGACGAGGAGCTTGGAGTGAATGAGTTTCTCTACGGCAAGGACAACACCGTCCTTGACTCGGAGGCCGATCGCGGTACTATGCGACACCGTCTGTGAGTATTATTGGTATGGGGAACAAATAGACGCCTACCCCGAGTTCTCGACAGCCTTGTTAGCATACTCGACCTGGAAGGCATATGTCGAGCTGGATGGGAGGTCTGTGATGATCGCGTACCTGAAATATGCGACCGTCTGGCGAATAAGTACTCGCTGAAAGATCATATCCTGTACCGATGGAGGTCATCGTGGACAATGTGCAAGTCTGATGATGATTCGGTCTTCGTCAAGCAGGACGCGCAAGCCAGTGTCGCGTTCGTGAGAAAGATGAACCGAACCAAGCCAGACGCGACGACGAACTGACTCGCCGTGCACATCGCCTACCACGACGACCACGACGACTTCGATGGACTCAGCAGACGCAATCGCGCACGACGACTGGCACACCTTACTCGATGCGCATCCCATCTTTCGCCCCCCGTCGCAGTCTCAGCTAACCTGGGACAAGTCGTTTGTGGACCAGCCCCTCGAGCTCTCGACCAGCACCCTCGGGCATGAATACGTCCTCTCGGGCCGTCGCCAGCTTATGGCTCTGAAAGACGCAGATCTCGTCGTTGCCGTGGGCTCAGAGCTCAGGATGACGTCCCTTTGGGACACCAAGCTGGGTCGCGAGACGGGCAAGTCCTACAAGGTACGTCGAAGCACGTACTTGATCGGGCCAGACACGGAAACATCGATACCAGGTTCTCCACGTTCCGACCGTCGACTTTCAAATCCACCAACTTGCGCTAAACCCGACTGGGAAGCTTCTTGCGATCGCAGGGGCTTACCAGGTTGCGG
>JBBPOF010000064.1:0-58000 GCA_038091315.1 Porphyrellus cyaneotinctus | reverse complement strand
TATCATATAAACTCCGACTCCCTAAAACATGGAAGATCCACCCCGTATTCCACGCCTCCCTCCTATCGCCCTATCATGAGAATTCCGTCCATGGTCCGAATCACCCGAATCCACCCCCTGACCTTATCAATGGCGAAGAAGAATTTGAAATTGACAAGATTCTACGCCACAGAGGCCCACCTCATCGCCGCTCCTTCTTGATTAGATGGAAGGGTTACACTGCCGAAGAAGATTCCTGGGTCCCTGAACCCGATTTGGACCATGCCAAGAACATCCTCAACGCTTATAAGCGTGCCCACCCCAAAACGTTCCTTACCTCCAAAGAAAATACCCCTCACAAACGATGACCCCCACTCTCAACAACCGCCTCTCCTCCCTCTCTCACCCTGATACCGCCAACGTCGCCCTCCTTCCCACACCCGATAACGTCAATATCATGGAAATTCTCCTCACCGATCCCAGCCTCTCCCTCACCATCGAACGACAACTGGATATAAACTCCCCCTTGGACGTCCTCTACCGTGCTTTTAACCATGCCGCCTCTCTCCGTCACTATACCAAGTATGTTGTCACCCCAGAAGAATTCCCCATAGATACCCACGTCGCCACTGCCGCACGACTCGCTAAGGAAAACACCTGCGAGGTCACCCACCTCATTGTCATCGCACTCACCCAACTGGGCATGCTGGACTATGCCATCAATATCCATGACGCTCTCCAAAACAATTTGAACCCCCCTTCCATTCCTACTCGTCATCTCTCTGATCCTCCCTCTGCTCCTCCTCATCCTCCTACTCCCGCTCCATCCAACCCTTGGCACCCCATAGACTCCACTCCCGTCCCACGCTCCCTGTCCCCTCCTTCTTCCGAAGGATCCATTCATCCAGTCGTACTACGCCCCGCGCCGCTTCCTAACGCCGCCGCTCGTGCCAAAGCCGCCGCCCACCTCATGAGGATGCAGCTCAACGAACCCCTCGCAACCTCCCATCCTAGATACAAAGATGCTTGTTTCCTCTGTCACCGCCTTAGTCACATGAAAAGGGACTGCCAACTCTATGAATGCCCCATCTGTGGCAAATGGGAACCCGGTCACAACCAAGCCCACTGCCCCCGCCGCCCCCGCTCGCTCTCCTCATCGTAACCGTAGCATCTCGTCCTCTGTTGCCTCTAGCTCCACCTCTCTCGGGTCTACCTTATCCACCAACCCTGCACCCCCACTCCTGATCACTGCCGACTCTGACGTCTCTGATGTGACCTTGACTCTCACAGAACCGGGTTGGTCCACTCTCCCTGGGACCCTATCTTCTCCACGCTATTCCCCACGCACCCCTTCCCCGCGCTACTCTCCGCGACTGCCCCCGCCTTCGTCTGTGACCTCTGAGTCATCACTGACTTATCCCTCCTCTCCCTCTTGGAGCGACAACAACGATGACCTCTATGACGACGATGCCATCAGTAACATGACCGGTGAGCCGTGCAACCCGGAGTTGTACTTTTGAAGAAGCAAACAACGGAGTGTTTGCATAATCGGGGGGTAATGTTACGATTCACCCCTATTTGCCTCTTTTCTTCCCCTTTTTCTCTGACTTAGCTAAGCCTTTCATGGACTTATCTTTCTTTCTCTTCGCGATGACTCATCCCATTCCATAACCTTCTATGGTATTCCACTTACTTCGTCATCGCCCCCCTTCCTCCATGATTCTATTACATTCCTCATCATTCTATGCCTGCCCTTCAGTTGTTCCCACACCTGCCCTTAGTCCTCGTCTTTAGTTTATAAGTCGCCGCACTGGCGCCCCTTAGCCTTAACCTTGGTCTCCTCGTTCTACTCACATACTCTTGTACCTCGGTACTCTTCCGCGAATACGAACCTCCTTTGAACTCCTCGTCGCTCGTCACTGAGTGGACGCCTCATCAAACCCTTGACTGCTCGTGTTGATTGAGCGTGTCCTAGAAACCTCGACGTCCTTGTTGACAGGACATATCCTTGAAACCTCTGTCGTTCCTTCATTGAACAAACAAATCCTCGACCCCCTGACGTGCTGACGCACACCCTACGAGGCTACGCCTATTGCTACCCGTGGTAGTCATAACAGAAAGACTGCATTGAGAGCCCATGTAGTGACTCTGAGGGTCAGGCCTGATTGGGGTGTAACCATTATATCAGCTCAAATACACACAGGCTAGTCAATATGATCAGTACAAAGTGGAAGATCAACCAAGGGGATCGAGGAGGCCTGATCTCAGAATGGGAGAGGTTCAATCAGTGAGACAAGTTGACAGGGCCCAAGGTAGCATGGGTTGTGATTCAAATGAGGGAATCAACAAAGCCCAACCTCAGCATGGTACTACTTTGACAGTTGTGTAGGAGTCTGACAAAGGTGAGGACTAAAGATAAACAGAATAAAGCATGATCGAGAGAGCAAGAACCAGCATGCTCTGCACAAATCCTTCCATGAGATAATAACTATAATGCACAACCTCAATATCAATGATGACATCCATCTGTAAAGACAGGGTCAAGGACCATACCATTGTAAGTCAATGTTGATCCAGTAATTCATCTCATCGAGAATCAATGCAGCTGGCCCACCATGACGTAGTTGAGAGTCAGGACAAAATATGACTGGAGCATCAAGAGAAGATACCTAGAAGTGGCATTCGATTTCGGTATCTGCACTTTCATGGTGGATGGATTGTACTAGTAGGTGTTGGCCACACAGCCGTGTCGTGTAGTTCTAATATTATTAGATTTCCTTGTATGGACATCGTTGTTGACTTGTCCACATCGACTGTAGTATGTACACTCATTGTCTAGCATGCCCGGTTTCTCAGTAGGCAGTCACCATTATACGAAGACGTGTCTCGAATTAGATAACCAGGCGTCAGTTCATTGCAAGCCTCGGTGGGATCGATCCTTTTTCCCCTCGTATCATCACGAAGATTGGTTGACTTCCTGTAAATCAATAGCACGTTCGACGGAACAATTACAAATAGCAATGCAAGCGAGAGAGCAAATGAAGAAATAGGGCTAAGCTCCGAGATGAACATAAAGAATCTTTTGATCAAAAGGTATCTCGACTGATTTCATCGTCATATTCAGCGCGTATGCTGCTTGGGTATGATCTAGACGACCAGATTCGTCCACCATATGTTTATAAAACATCGATGCGATTTTATTCGTCTCGCTGTCATCCACCGCCCACATTGTCCCAATCACGGAACGGAACCCGGCAAATTCCATCGCCGACGCGAGGTGAATCACTTCGTCCGGACTATCCTCATATCCGACCGTCGTATGACATGCGGAGAGATACGCAAATTCTGGGTTCTTCAGATCGCATGCGATGATCCGTTGGATTGTGAAATGGCCGTCACGCAGAGCGAACGCGGACTCGAATGGCTTCGTCGGATTGGGGAGACCATGGCACGAAAGGTGGGCCCATTCACTCTTGCTGAGCTCTTCAACGACCCTAGCAATGCACGATTCCTCTCTACACGCGTGAATGTCGCGAGGCTGTTCGATGGTCTCTAGCTCCACACCCACAGAGTGGAGTTTCTTCTGACCAGCAGCATTCCCCTGACCGATAGCGATGAACCGTTTCTGCTCGGTGGCATAATCAAATGGATGGGATTGTCGGGCACGAATGAGGGCGGTTAGGGTTAGAGTATAGGACGAGATGTAGAGATCCGGCAAATTGTGTCGTCGCTTCCTGAACGGACCAGCAGCATGTAAAGGCAATCAATTGAGAGAACTCGGCGGTAGGACACCACCAAATGCGGGTTGGATGGATTGTCTGGAGGAAATCGACGATTGGTGAAACAAGATGTTCCCAGAGTCTGCGCAGGAAGAATGCGAGCTGCTTCGCTACGTCGTATCTCGTTGCGCGTTTAGTCAAGATGGAGAGTTCCGCTGCTAATTCGCGAACCATTTGCTGTGTGATCTGCAATGGAATATGAACAGGGTCACGATCGAGCAAGATGACGAGCGCGTCGCAGCTATATTCGCTGGCGTTAACGACTATTACCGGGACCCCTTCTGCAGCGCATTGCAGATCGGAGAAAAGGGAAGGAAGAAGGAAGCGGGAGTGGTCAAGAAGCTCGCGAATTTTTGTAACCACATTTTGCATTTCGAGGTTGAGGCGCCACACGCGCTCATGCTGATCTGCACTCGGAGAATTGAGGGCAGTCTGAATGAGTGAGGTCAACCGCGAAAACTCGTCCGCTAACATCCTTCCCTCTGTGCCAGAAGCAACCACATCTTCGACGGGAGAACGGAGGCGAGTGAGCTGACTCCAAAAAATGCCCCGACTCTGTTCTAGAAGTTCGACGGCTTTGATAGGGGAGTGGTTACGAAGACAGGCCGAAAATGCATCATCTGAGAGTGAGGAGGTGACGCTTTTGAGGATGGAAATATGCTGAGGCAACGACGGAAGAGTGGCCACATGTTGAACAAGCAAACGAAGAGATGTTTCATATGCAAGGAGTAATGTGGGATGTTGGAAATCTTCCGCCACATGAATCCACCCTCTAGCAGCATAGAGGTCACTAGAGGATACGATTTGTGTTAAATCTGCGAGTTCGGCGTATAAGCTGAACACCTCTTCCTCATCCCTCAACTTCTTCGACTGTTTGAACCGATGATGCAGATGAGACGTAAGATTGTCCAATGCTTGTGATCGATGATGGTGTCCTTTCAGACGAAGGTCAAGTGCTTCTCGGTCGAGGACAATGGCCTCGTCGAGGACTTCCATCGACCCGAGGTGGTTGTACCGAGTGGAGAGATGACCTGCGAGGTTGCCCAATGACATTGACCGATCAGGGTGTCCTTTCGGACAAAGGTCAAGTGCTTCTCGGTCGAGGACAATGGCCTCGTCGAGGTCTTCCATCGACCCAAGCTGGTTGTACCGAGTGGAGAGACGAATTGCGAGGTTGTTCAATGACATTGACCGATCAGGGTGTCCTTTCGGACAAAGGTCAAGTGCTTCTCGGTCGAGGACAATGGCCTCGTCGAGGTCTTCCATCGATCCGAGCTGGTCGTACCGAGTGGAGAGATCAACTGCGAGGTTATTCAATGACATTGACCGATCAGGGTGTCCTTTCGGACGAAGGTCAAGTGCTTCTCGGTTGAGGACAATAGCCTCGTCGAGGTCTTCCATCGACCCAAGCTGGTTGTACCGAGTGGAGAGACGAAATGCGAGGTTGTTTAATGACATTGACCGATCAGGGTGTCCTTTCGGACAAAGGTCAAGTGATTCTCGGTCAAGGACAATGGCCTCGTCAATGTCCTTCATTGATCCAAGCCGGCTATAGCGATCACTGAGATGAATGGAAAGCTGTGTTAAAGAGCAGGATCGTTTGGGGTGGCCGGGTGGGCACAGTTCCAGTGCTTTACGAGCGAAGGTGATCGCCTCTTCGATGTAACTGATCCCCCCTTGTTGCTGAAACTCGGCTCCGGCAGATTCTGCCTGAGAATGCAACCGATCAACTTGTATGTGCGTCGGTTAATTGCCTTGCTCGCCAACAAAAGACAAGACTACCTTCTGAATCCATGCCAGGCTTACCGTCGTGAGTCACCCTAGGTTATGATGACCGCCTCTAACAAGTATGTCAGCCAAACATTGGAGCACACTGATATAGAAAATACTCACAGAGAGTAGAGTGTAGAAAAAGTGAAGTGGGCGTCACGCTGAAGGGCGGGGCGGCATGATAAACAGTGGCAGTGAAACCAGCCACGACAAGTAACCAGATCTGGAGGCGCCTTATCTGCCTCAGCACCGTGATCTATTGTCTCCCATTGTCCTCAGGATCACCGCTTGCTCGGCAGTTATGAGCAGTGCAACACGCACCATGTCTCATATTTTCGTTGCGAATCTTATTGACCACTGTTGCATAAATTCTGGCAACCCGTCAGTTGTTTTGGGTACCACTGTCACTCTCACACATTTCATTCTCTGACTCAGTGTCCACCTCCTCTCCCCATTTTCACCATACGACGTCCTTTCTTCAGGCACCTGTGTCTCCAACACCCCCGGTGCCACTCTCCGTCACTTTTCGAAAGGCAAAACATTCCCTGCACGTCGCGTCGGGGGACAACGCCGACCTTCCGCACATACACGCTCAGAACCCTCGGATTGCATGAGATCTAGCTCCACCTCGCACGGGCCTTGTACACGCGTTTCCGATACGCGTGTTGTATCACGATTTTCGACGCCGGACCAAGAGCCTGGAGGAATTGTGTAAGCAGTCGGTCGTGATGCAAGGATACGCGGGGTTTGGTCGGGAAACGCGCGATTCGGGTGGCGAAATGGGGGGAGCGCGCTCGTGGTAGTGATGATTCAGGCGTTGGAACACGGCGGCGTTGATATCGGGTGGTGATAGTAGGCGGTGGCCGAGTCTGGACGTGTACTCGGACAAACCGCGAGTGAACGCATGGCAGTCCAACCTGAGGAATTTCCTGCTGAACAAGGACCTCATTCCAGACCTGCCGACGTGCGACGTGAACTATCGGATCAAGTACATATGTATGCCGAGAGTGCAGATTGTGGTGGATTTTTCCTTCGCTGGTGTCGCATTATTCCCATCCTCGTTCCCAATTGTTTTTGTTTTTGTCGAGTCTTGACATCGCTGATCAGACCTCGATCAGACCAGCTATTACTCACATCGCACATATCTCGATTTGGATGGGCCCATGAGAAGAGAGGAATGGAACAATCCAGATAGCTATCGTGCAAAAACAAGACTAGGACATCGAAAGGACGTCCTGAAAATTCTATGGGCGGAGAAGAAAAAAAAGAAAACATATTATCATCTGAATAGCGTGACTCTTAACATCGTAAACAGCGGAGAAAGGGGGAAGCACAGAAACGACTAACTCGTAACGTGTATCAACAAGGCTCAGCGCCAAAAATTAACCAGCGATTATCGAAATGCGCGGCGATTAAAACAATGGTACACTTAGTATGTATGTGTTACACATGCCGTTTTCGCGAGTGAATCAAAGGGGACGGGGACATCGGTGAAAAGGGAAGAATGGGGACGCTCGACGTGTACTTGTGCGTCTTGGAGGACGTCGAACGACGATCGCGGTGTTTTACATCGCCCAGGGGACTCGGTGGTATCGAGGTACTCGATGGCCGTGACCGAACACCAAGCGGAAGTAGGTATGTGTTCGCACGATCCGCCTTCGCGGGCGTCGGTGACATTGAACCAGTAGGTGTCACAGAAGTCGTCGGATGGGTACGCGTCCAGGATGGAAGTCGCTTACTCGATTGGGACTGTACCGCGTTCGACGACAGTTTCGGGATGACAGCACCGACACTTCCGACACCATGTGACCTTGACGTGTCCGGCGTATAAGAAAAACTCTGTGCGCGCGTCGGCACGTTGGGCGGGTGACGATCGTTTGGAGAAGCGTGGTTCGGACGAGGATGGATCATGGACAACCGAAGATCAACAGAAGCGAGGCGGTGACTGGTCGCGCGCTTATCACCTTGGCGGGCTTGATGTACACGATGGCTTGGCTCTCGCCGTCGTTGGACAGAAGCGGAAGCGGCGGCGGGGGAAAATGGTTCTCGGGACAAGGTGGCGTTGGATATGCGAGGGGATTGTGTACGTTGACGCGGAAACGAGATGCCGATGCTATTTTGGACAGATGGCGGCTTGGAAGAGGGTGGTTCGTTCTCGTCGACGTGCGCGCCACGGGCGATTGACTGCGAACACGAAGCTTTGTGTTTCTCCCGGTTTGGCTTCCCAGACGAAGTATGCTGGGCACTAGACTTGGGATGCTGGGGCAATGGGACGTTGTTGTTGATGTGCGTATCGAACCGATTGACATCACTGAACGGTACGGATACCTTGCGCGGGGTAGGGACCCGGGGGGTGGAAGTTGGACCAGAGAGTCGAATGTGACGGCAGGCCGAACAACCATTACGGAACCCAGACATGGAATGGTGTCGCGAAGATGCGGCATTGCTAGCGTCCTCGGAATCCGGGGTATCTAACCTGCCCGCCTGACAAAATTCATACCCAGCATCAGAACGGCGTTTGTTCAGATCCGGAAGAGCAACTGCGCACGCCTGTGCCGGATCGAGAACGCCAGACCGAGACGACGATGGTGGTGGAGAGGATGATTCTCGGTCTTGGCTCTCGCCTGGAGAATCTACACCGATCCACTTCACCCTGAGGCGAGCGTGGGATACCCGATTTGGATCAGAACTGGCTGAAGCAGGAACCTCGTCTGTAATCGCCGCCAGGTCGAGAGCAAGTTTGTGGATGCCTCCGGGACTGCACCGATACTCCGGATCAAGAAATCTCCATTCTCGTAGTTTGCTCAACACCGAGGGTAAAATGGACGGGTCGCTTTGCTCAGCAGGACTGTCAGGGTGATCGAGTTGGAGGGCGTCGCAGACGGAAAATAGGAGCGCAGGAGGGAACGAAGAGACGCGAGACCTCGGTTGAGACTTGAGCTGGGATGGCAGGAGCGCGAGCAGCCGGTCGAGAACTCGTCTGCCCCTGACCGACAGCTGGGCGCGGCGAGAGGTAAAATCCCCAACAGATTCTTTCTTCGGCCAAGGAAAGCTGGCGTGATGTTCGAGTGGGCATTCATTCATGACGTTCATAAAACCCGGAGAACTCTTCATGCGACAGCGGGGAGGTCACAAGTAAGCACGAGTAAAACCATGTTCCAGGCGGGAATGAAAGGATGACAAAAAAGCGTAGTATATATAACCCAGGCGAATATGACATTGGATGCCAATCGCAAGTGAATTTTTCGATGCAGGGAATGCCAAAAAAATTCAAGAAAAAAGGCTCACCAGGTGGAGACAGCTTTCGCCGAGTCTCATTTTCGGCAGGCTTACTAATTCCTCTCAGTTACCTGCAAGTTTAGATCGTTAGCTAGGGTTTCCGCGAGCCCCAAACTAGAATACCTGGATGTTTCCTATCTTCGCATCTCAGTGTCCGCGCAGGTGGCGAGAGGCAAGGAACATGCGCCGTCCATGCGTGGAGAGTATTCAACCGAATAATTTTCGTAAGCTTAGCCTTAGCCGACGATGGTTTGGTAAACCAAGACACATGCTCTATCGACCCTGCTAAGTGACTCAAACCTGTGCGCAGCTTGCTTGGCCTCCCGATAGTGATGGTGATGACCCGGGAGTGCCAAGACGTACCATGAGGAGTTTTGTCCAGTCACACATTTTACTGGCCTCTGAATCCGCAACCGGTAGGTATCTTGGACCGTGGATTCTCTCTGTAGCTCAGATATTGATCGTGACATGATGCAGAGTGTACAGCATCTCACCAGTTGGCTGATCATGAAATACATATTGTATCCACGCTATCATTTCAATGCTACGTGGCCAAATGAACCCGTAAAGTCAACGCGACTTCCAAGTCTAATTATGATTACCAACAATTAATTGATTCCTCATGAGTCATGCCAGTGTGGTGCACATGCTTCCGTTGTTCGATAAAGTTTGCTTCCGTGCGTGGTTCTTTTCGAGTTGGTCTTGGTGGGGTTCAGACGTTCGTGGTCGGTGCCCAACGAATACTGTCCTTGATTTAACTGCTTGCATCCACCCGACGTGCGTGGCTAGTACTTTCCATCGAGCCGCTGCATCAACCGATTAAGCTCTTTTACGAGAGAGCCGCGATCGGCGGTGCCTTTTGCTCGGCTAGCGACGAGATGTTCCGACCGATCCGGCCGAATGAGTTCCCGGATTCCCTTCCTTTCAACAACATCAATCGTGCTAATGCTCTAGAATGAGCAGGGTTATCAAGGTATCAACGTCTTTGAAGTATGTCACGATGGACACACGCGAGTATTGAGAAGCTCGAATTACGTGGATTGGGCATTGGGCGTAAAAGATGGTGCCAATTGGAGCGAGAGCAAGAATAAATTCAATCGGGTATGACTCATCTTCTCGACGCACAGTCCGTATCTATTAGGAGAGGGTTGACCGATATTCGTCGAATGTCTCCTATGATATAGGCGGGCGAACTTCGTTTGACCCGGTGTGGACGGCCAGGTCATTACTTGACGTGAACCTCGGTGATAACTAAACCAGTCAGTCTGAGTCGGGACTCGGCCCGTTCACGAGTTACATAAGCAAGGGAAGTTGAGAATTTCCTCCGGTCTGACATTGACCTAGTCTGTTCTTCTGGCACTTCGAAGAACGATTTACGAAGAACGGAAGACTCGTCGTCTTGCCAGGTCAAGTTTGAACGGAACCGCGATACAAGCAACAGAAGTCCTCTCAGTGAACATCCGCCACCGGCTTTATGAATCCAATAGATATGTCCAAGGTTCATGCGTAAACGGTGCGTATCCCGAGTTTCGTGAATAGACGACAGCTAGAGGCCGCCGTGAAAAGATTGAAACATTGGCAAGGCGATCAGACTTCCAGAAATCCCGCGGGCTATCTTCTTGGAATTCTTCTGATGTTTATGTCGATGGGTACGCTACAACTTCTACCCAGGAATCATCGGTCGTAACGGATCGCTGATGGTACATGCTGTCAGGAAAGTGTGGTTTGTCATTCCCGTTTGCCTTGTTATATTCCCTTCTTGGTCGGCCATTGGTGACGGATCATTCACCAGGCGCGTAATTCAGCCATCTCACGTCTTCTCTACGCTGACCCCGTATCCAGCCGCACCACGGAGGTCGCTTTCGTCAGACGGGCGCGTTACTTCTGACCGTCAGGAACTTCATATTGATTGCAGAGGAAGGGTTCGGGACCAGGTGTACTTGTAACCTTATCTTCGAAAGTTATGTAACAGGAAAAGATGGACTCATCGTACATTCCAAGTAACAGAAGAGACGAGAAGCGGAAAGTCGCTCGCTTTCCTCGGACTCGAGCACACTATTTTAGTGGCCCTCGCCGCTTTCATCACCCGGCACGCGTCTGATCTCCCCCCAATCCATCCTACCATGAGGTCCTTGACACTGGATACCGTCGCGAGGTGTGCATTGATACATTCATTCACGAGGCTTGGCTCATATCACGCCAACAGGTCCCAACGTGGCGAAGGCAACATCATGCTTCCAGTATTTGCGGGACAAGGAACGTCAAAAGCCAGCTTGAGACATGCTGCCGACCAGGCAATCCGCGACGCGGACTCTCCCATAGGTTACCTCCTCCTCTCTTCATGCCACGATGTCTTCCTCGCCGAACTCGCAGCCTTATCTCCAGAGGAATTCGATCAGAGTGGCATATGTCCCTCTGATTTCGAGGAGCCTCGTCGCTTACTTATACCCGACGCTAAATACGTCAAAAACCATATTATCTCTGGAATTTTCCTTTTCCTCGCACAGCTGCTACGCTATCAGTCCTATGTCCAAGCCACTTCTTGCTCTTTCCTCGATCTCCTTCAAACAAACATCGATCACACTACCGGAGTGCTCGGTCTATCCTCTGGAATATTCCCTGCTTGCGTTGTCGCTGCGTCTCGCAACCCACTTTCCTATATCACCGTCGCAGTCGAAGTTTTTCGTTTAGTATTTTGGATCGCCTTGCGCGTCTCACAAACTACGAGAAAGTTGCTCAAGGAGAAACCCGCGGTTGCGACTCTTCCTTGGAGTGTAACGTGCCTCGGTTTGACGGAGGTCGATGTCGAACAGCACATCGCACGATTCGAACAAAAGGTCAGTTGGCAGTCGTATCTCCTTTTACTTCCACCGACTTGATCGCTTTAGCATTGTCGAGCACCATCTCTCCGTGTGACGGCAGTCCTCGATGAGAGGCACGTGACGGTTTCAGGTCGACCGGACGTGTTAGTCAGGTTTTCGACCTTCATCTCTCGACATTGCACTGTGCATCCCACAACTGTCGATGCACTTTACCACTCGGACCTACATCTCCCAGATACCCGCGGTCGGATTCTGGCCGACATTCGCAATAGAAACATTAGATTTCCGGATTATCCAGATCTTTGTTGCTCCCTGCGATCAACGATAACTGGAGATGTAGCCCGACCTACCTCAGACTACCCTTCACTCGTCAACCTAGTGCTTGACATGGTACTTATTTATCCGGTGAACTGGGATCTTGTTGCAAAGAAGGTGGCGTCTGTTGTTCCATCCGATGTGGGACTTTTCGCTATCAACATCGGCCCCGGATTAAGCATTCTGCGGGCCTTGGAAAGAGCCGTGCCTGAAACCGTATTGCACTCCGTTGACGCGACTTCGGATACACGTGGAGAAGCCTCTCCTACCCCTGCCAAGCAAGAACCTATCGCTATCATCGGTATGGCAGCTCATGCACCAAGTGCTCCCAATACCGCTCAGTTATGGGAGGTACTGGAAACAGGTATCAATACTGCTTCACAGGTTAGCATGGCTGATATATGTGCATTTAGGATGACTAATGCATCCATGTAGATCCCAGTCGATCGTTTCAAACTCCCTTTGCACTCTGCGTCCAATATCGAATCGGGTAATTTCATGGACGATTTTGCCGATTTCGATCACAAGTTTTTCAAGATCTCTCCACGGGAGGCGAGAAGCATGGATCCTCAGCAACGTGTTCTGTTGCACACGGCTTACGAAGCTCTCGAGAATGCGGGATATGTTCCTGATGCAACACCCTGCTTTCGACGCGCCACGTTCGGCTGCTACATCGGCGCAGCAACACAAGACTACGCTGAAAATCTTGCCGACAACATCGACATTCACTATAGCACCGGTTCGTCTTCTGTTTGGCGTTTTGATCGAGCGGAACTAATGTTATCTCAAGGCACGCTGAGAGCGTTCCTGAGCGGCCGTATATCCTATGTCATGCAGTTCGGTGGACCTTCTGTCGTGATAGATACTGCGTGCTCGTCTTCCATCGTCGCGATCCATCAAGCATGTAGGGCTTTGATGGTCAAAGATTGTGACGCGGCCCTTGCAGGTGGCATTAACATCATGACGAGTCCCAATGTACGTTCATTATGCATCATTTGGACACCAGAATAACGCATGACGTAGATGTTCGTTGGCCTCGAACGGGGTCGCTTTTTGAGTCCGTCGGGCCAATGCAAAAGCTTTGATGCATCTGCCGACGGTTACTCCAGGGGGGAAGGAAGTTGCTTGTTCGTCCTAAAGCGATTGAACGATGCGATAGCTGAGAATGACAACATCCTGGGTGTTATTCGAGGCGTCGAAGTTAATCAGAGTGGTTTGGCATCATCCATTACCCATCCCCACAGCCCGACGCAGGCTGATCTTCTGAGGATGCTCCTGGAAAATTCTGGCATTTCTCCAACGCGCGTCAGCGTTGTCGAAGCCCACGGTACCGGAACGGAGGCAGGGGACTCGTGCGAACTTGCGAGTATCCGTTCCGTTCTTGCCCAGGGACGAACGCGGGACAATCCTCTCCATGTAACGTCAATCAAGGCGAATATCGGACACCTCGAAGCGGCGTCGGGGGCTATAGGACTCTGCAAACTTTTGTTGATGCTACGACATAACGTCATCCCGGCTCAGATCTCGTTGAAGATGCTCCATCCTCTTATTACTCCTTTGGATGTCGACAACACGGTCATCGATACATTTCCAGCGCCATGGGTTACCGAGTCCACCCCTCGGGTTGCTGTACTCAATAACTTTGGTGCAGCAGGCTCGAACGGAGCATTGATACTTGAAGAGTACGTCAGGCCCAATCATCATCCTTCCAGCCCTTCGCCCTGCGTATTTGGCATTTCAGCCAAGTCTGGAGGTGCACTTGAAAATCTACGGTCCCGATACATGCAATGGCTTGGCGACGCTCGGAACGACAATGTGCCTCTCAGTGATATCGCTTACACAGCCACCGCCCGACATCAACTCTACCCTTTCCGGCTGGCGGTTACTGCGAGGGATAAGAATCAGCTTCTTCGAGCTCTCGACACCGCACCTGTTACCCATGTCGAGCCGCGTGGGGGTCAAGTAATCTTCGTTTTCTCTGGACAGGGCAGTCAGTATCTCAACATGGGTGGTTCCCTTTATGCCACGTCGCCGGTCTTCAGGAGCTGTATTGATCAGTGTCAACGCTGCCTCGTCTCTCTCGGTTATTCTGGTATCCTCCCAATCATCTCATCGAAGTTTTCTGATTGTGTCCTCGGAGTGGGAGAGGAGTTCGAGGCTTATCAGTGCGCCATACTTGCAGTAGAGTTCGCCCTCGCTACGTTATGGAAGCACTGGGGAGTGGTTCCTGCAGCGGTCATTGGGCACAGGTGAGTTGTCGACTTGCCTTTATGAACGCGGACATAGGTTGAGTGCTATTTCTAGTTTAGGAGAGTATGCCGCAATGGTGACAGCTGACGTTCTGTCCATCGAGACTGCGCTCTCCATCGTAGCAAAGAGGGCCCGTTTGATGTCCCGGGCATGTGCCATTGGGAAAACAGGGATGACCTGCGTCAGCCTCCCTTCTGTGCGGGTAGAGGCAATTCTGACGGCTGATACGTCGTTTTCGCACGTCACGATCGCATGCGTAAACACAGAATCCTCTTGTGTGGTTGCGGGGCCTGTCGAGGAACTACAAACGTTGGCGAGCCACTTGACGTCCGTATTTGGTTGCAAAACGGTCGCTCTTCAGGTCCCGCTGGGCTTCCATTCGTCGGCCATGGATCTCATTCTAGACGATCTCAGTGACCACGTCGCGACACTCCCTGTTCATCCTCCGTCTATCCCGATCGCATCCAATGTATATGGGACTGTCGTTCCTGTAGGTGATGGTACGGCTTTCCAAGCCGACTACTTTGCAAGGCACTGCCGCAATCCCATTCTGTTTGCCCAGGGTCTACGCGAACTCGAACAATATATGGATCCTTCCCACATCGATGCGTGGATTGAGATTGGGCCGCATGCGATCTGCTTACCCATGATCGAGGCGGCGCTGTCGCCGCCCCGAGAGACCCTGTATCTTCCATCACTCCTCAGAGACGCACCAGCTTGGGAGGCGCTGACAGGCAGCTTGGTCCAACTGTTCCGGACTAGCGTTCCTGTGGATTGGCGACGCATCTTTGACGAACGATCCACCTGTTCTTGCGTCGATCTGCCGTCGTATCCGTTCGACTCGCAGAAATTCTGGGTGCCTTATAGCGGTCGTGCACTTCCCGTGGCGTCGGAGCCGAAGCTCCACCGTCAAATCCCGGACCACCCGATGTTGACTTCCTGGTCTCAATACCCGTCTCGACAAAACGGCAACGCAGCGATCTTTGAAACGCCCATCAGCTGTCTGGCGAACTACATGGAAGGGCACAAAGTAGGCGGTTATGCATTGTGTCCCGCGTCAGTGTACCTGGAACAAGCCCTCGCTGGGGCAGTTATTGCGCAACGATATATGGAGCTAGATTTCGGAAGGTCGATGCCCGTGTTACGTTCTGTGGAATTTTCGCGCCCTCTCGTGCTACATCGGGGGATCCGTTTGGTCATTTGTACACACGTTACCGTCCACGAGGACGGGACGGGTTCGTTCAGTATCACGTCTAGGTTGGAGTCCTCGCGAGAAGAACACGTACACGTACGTGGAGATTTGCGATTTTCTTCTGTTCGCGAGATGACGTCGAATCTCGCGCTCGAGCTTCCCAGCGTTGCTCGACGTCCAGAGGTTCTCAATTTCCAGGAAGAGACGCCCGAGGTATTCAGTACGCATTCTGCATACGAAGTGGTCTTCCCTCGGGTCGTCGAGTACGCCAAGGACTATCATACCATTCAGTCGCTCACTGTCAGTGGGGATGGTGCCTCCGGCATTGCCCGTATTGCCCTGTTTGGTTCTCTGTGCGCGCAACCCGTCTTTCTCGATACGATGCTCCATGTCGCAGGCTTCATGGTCAACCTGCGCGGGGATGTCTCAGACGCGTATATATGCAGTGGCGTTGCCGCACTCAAGATACTACGCGATCTCGTCGACGACAAGCAGACCTACACCATCCACTGCACCAACAGTTGGTTCTCTTCTCGGGACTTTGTCACCGCAGAAATCGTCGCTGTCCAAGAATGCGACCTGCCGGTCGTCGTAGCCCAACTACGAGGCGCACAGTTCCGCAGGGTCCGATTGACGAGCCTACATCGCGGTCTGGCGATTGCGGCAGACCCGGGGGCAATCCGAAGTCGTACGCGCACGGATTCCAATTCGATCATCACGCCTTCGTCGCCTCGCAGCGTCATATTTGGACGTTCGCGTTCCAATACGCTCAGTACCATGTTTTCCAGCGTCGACAAGGTGGACGTCGGTGACCCAGAGGAGTTTTATACCGGTTGCAGTGGGCCGGCATCTCCAGAGACGTTGGTTTCCGAGGGTGGCGCTATGTTTGAAAAACGTCTCGTTGGCGTGGACCGGGAGCGGGTTCGAGAAATCATGGCTGAGGTGCTTGGGTTCGCGGATAGCGAGGAGATCAAGGATGATGCTGATTTCGGCTCTCTCGGTCTGGACTCGTTGGGATCCATCGAAGCGCAGCAGGCGTTGAGGGTCGCTTTGAACAGACCTATCCCGCACAACATCTTTATCAAGTGTCCTACGCTCTCGGCGCTTTGCGAATTTCTCGCGGAGGATGTGAATAGAAGGGAGATCTCGGACGTCAAGGTGTATGGTGAAGAATTGCCAATGTGTCATCCTCGCCCGTCCGAGGTCGCGTTTGTCTCGTTGCAGCAGTGCCCCGGGAGTTCGAGCGTTCCGCTGTATCTTGTGCATGACGGAAGTGGCCTCGTCACCCATTACGAGCTTCTCTCGCCTTTGCACCGCGACGTGTGGGGGCTCAACAATCCTCGTTTCTTTGGTGATGAATCGTGGGAGACACTGGAAGATATGGTTCAGGCATATGCGAATGCGATCGAGCAACATGCCAACGTCGCTGCTTTAATGCTCGGAGGTCTGTTTCTGTTTTCTTTCGCATCCACGGAAAGATGTTGTCTGATGTAGCGCATTATTTCCGCAGGGTGGTCGTTTGGCGGCGTCGCCGCCTTTGAGATAGCGCGTATTCTCGCCTCCCGTGGTGTCAGGGTGAAAGGCGTGGTGTTGATCGACTCACCAGCGGCATCGGCGCCGCTGTTGTTGTCCGATACCCTCATCGACCATCTCGTGCGAGACCGGGAACGGACCGTCGATTCATCCATGACGGCGTTGGTCGCGCGACAGTTCAAGCAGAATGCGGCGCTCCTGGGCGAATACGTACCCACAGGCGACAGGGAAATTTCGGTTGCGTTTTTGCGTTGTACGGAGGGGTACTGTCCAGACGGGGTACCAGTGGACGACGTTGCGGCCTGGTTCCGTGAGCGTGATGGTGCCGTGCAGGGACGGATCGTCGGTCCTTGGGAGGAGTTGACTGGTGGGCCTGTTCCGGTGTGGGACGTACCTGGGCATCATTTCGAGCCGTTTTCGCCCGTCCATGTGAGTCGTTTACTGAGATCTTGGTGCGTACGTGGGTGTTGATGTGTGTGCGTTGTAGGTCAAGGAGACGTCGATACAGCTCGATCGTGCGTGTCGCTACTTGGAGGCGCTCTAAACGTCAACCCACGCGTTCACCATCGTTTCATGTCTTTTTAATTTTTTAATTCTGCTGGACCGACTGTATCACTACGTTGCAGATCGCCTGTCGAGCATCGCTATCCTCAGTTTTTTTTTTCTCTCTCTCCGTGGAGTGGAGGTTTTTTATCTTGCAACGTTCGTGACACATATGGACCACTACATTAGACATTGGAGACACATTGTTTCGTAGATATTTGCGGCTCACAGTTGCAATACGGAAAACTTGGAAAACTGCTGGAAATTTTTGGCAACGAACGCAACATTCTGGACTACCGTAACCCAATGAATGTACAGCTGCGGACAGGCAAAGTCAACCAGCCTGAAGTCAATTTTTTTATGACAAACCGATGGCCAAATTTTCGGGCCATTTGAATGTCATTTTTGACACTATCAGGGGTCAGTGGTACCATATTTGGTGAAGAATGTTGAAAGGACAAGCACGGGGCGCAGCCCTTTCGCGACGGATTGATAGCCGGATCGTCGGATTGACGGACTGAGGCGCGGACGGACACTATCGTATGTCTTTATCTTTCTGTTTTATTTCATTTCGATGCACGCACATTGTTCATGTTGATTAAGTCAACATTGTGACCTATACCCATACTGTACTCCTTGTTTTGCCTCAATACTTTTATTATGACCGACTTAGGATATAAACCAATCCTGTATGGCATGAGCTGATGAGCGTGCAAAGTCCACTGTCCCTCAATAGGTGATTATACCAATTTAGTTCATTGTTCCCACACAACGACTGAGTCTGCTGTCCCTTGATAGCTGTCATGCTGTCATTCTAGATCCTACCCGTAATCTCATCAGGATATGAGCCCTGGTGTTTCTACACCTGTGCAACAACTACTCACTGACACCACCATGTTGACAGGCATTCCAATTGCTACTGATGTGCTTCTGTCCAGCATCCCTAAACTCAATGTAAAGGGGACCAACTGGGCCATCTTCACTTTTCATTTCCAGGTTGCTGTTGAGGCCAAATCCCTGTGGGGCCACTTTGATGGCACATTGACACTGCCTCCAGTTAGCAACCCTCCAACCCCAGAGGAAACCAAAGCTCAGAAGCAATGGTACAAGAACAAGGGTATGGCAAAACATTTGCTTACCTAGTGTATCCCTGACTCGATGGCACTTTGTGTTAAGAGCCTCATGGATGTCTGCAAGATATGGATATGGAGAGAGATCATGTCAGAATACACTGAGAAAGGTGCATATGCACAAACAGATTTGCATACCCAGTTCCTTGAGTTGAAATTGCCAAAGGGAGCCAATGTTTGGCAATTCCTTGATGGCCTTCGGACAAAGAAGGAAGAACTTGCATCTGTAGGTGTCAAGATTGATGAATCTGATTATTGATCCACCATCATTAAATCCCTTCCTATTTCCCTTGCCAACTTTGCCTCGAATCAACTTACTGCTGCTCAACTCTTTTCTGCATCCAAGACAATTGAACCAGATACTCTCATTTCGATCATCATTGAAGAGGCTGAGTGTCAGAAGGCAAAGTATATCACCTGACCTGATACAAAGGATCATGATTGCAATGAAGTGCTCTCTGTCATTCCTTCATCTGGTCATGGCTGTTTTCAGGGGAGAGGAGGACAGACACATGTATGCAAGAAGTGCAAGTGCTGTACCTGTGGATCCGATCAGCATCTAGCTCGAAACTGTGATAAACCATCCAAGAGCACTGAGAAGTCCCCAGTGAGCAAGAGTACCACTCATGTTGTTGTCCATGACTCTGATCTGGATGAGGATGGTGTTTTTGGTATCTTTGAGGAGAGCAATGACAACGAGATTCCAGGCTTGCAACCTATTGAGTCATCTGATGACAAATGTGATGATATCTTTGATGATGAAGAAAATGCACTGTGGTTCTCTGTTGATGAGGATGACGAACCATCCTATTATGCTGATGAAAAGGACAACTGGTGTGTGAATGCAGTTGGTGACAATTTTTCTGCTGGACCTACTGCTTCTCCCATTTCCGAAGCCTCTGCTGCATCTGTGGCTGCTGGTGCAACCCCCTCAGCCTGTATTGTGTTATTTGACTCTGGAATGATGAGGCACATTTCACCTTGTTGCGACCACTTTATTGATATGGTTCCCACACCACCTAAGACCCTTACGGCTGCAAACTGTGAAAAGTTCTGTGCTGTTGGTTTTGGCAAACTGATCCTTGAAATACTGAATGGGTTAGATGCATTGAAACTGCACTTAACTGAAGTGCTGTACTCAACTGAGGTGGGGTACACCCTTATCTCTGTTGGCTGCCTGGACAAAGCTGGCCTATCTACTGTTTTCATGGACAGTTATTGCACAATCCATGATCCTGATGGTGAAACCATTGGTCAGATTCCTCATTCATCTCAAGGGCTATATTGTGTTGTCCACATTCATGCCACTGCTTGTGCTGCTACTGAGACCATGACCATGATAGAATTGCATCACCGCATGGGCCATATTGCCCCTGATGTGGCATGTCGCCTTGTCAAGAAAGGGTTAGTCACAGGAGTTCGTTTGGATGACAAGATGGACGAATTTACCTTCTGTGACTCATGTGTCTATGCCAAGGCCACTTGAAACCAATTGCACAGACCCATGAGGGCAAACGTGCTGCCCTTGTTGGTGACAAAGTTTTTAGTGACTTGTGGGACCCTGCACCTGTTACAACTCTAGGTGGAAAGACCTACTACATGACGTTCACAGATGACCACTTGTGACTCACTTACTTCATGCTCTTGTGTCAGAAGAGTGAAACCTTTGTAGCCTACAGGCATTTTGAGGCCTGGCTTGACTGTCAATTGGTGGCACAAGTAAAGATGCTCCATTCCAACTGTGGCGGAGAGTATCAAAGTAGGGAGTTTGTCTTGTATCTCAACGACCAGAGTACTGCACAGTGCCTGACTGCTCATGACACACTGCAATATAATGGGGTTGCAGAATGGCTGAACTGCATGATCTTGGAGCAGGTGCATGCAATGTTGCATGCAAGTGGTATGCTGAAAAACCTATGGGGCAAGGCTGCATATCACACTGTTTGGTTGAAAAATTGAACTCCTACCTGCGCATTGAATGGCTGAACACCATTCGAGGTTGCTTTTGGGATACCACCAGACTTATGTCAAGTTTGTGAATGGGGTTCCATTGTGTATGTGTGCTCTGAGGGCAGTACAAAGCTTGGTGGCTGAGTTGTTGAGGGACAGTGGGTTGAAATTGATGACCTGACAATGAATGCTTGTCATGTGTACTGGCCAAGTCGGCAGACTGTGACCATCAAGCACAATATGTTTTTTGGGCCTGCGCCAGGTTGCCTCGAGGGGGAGGACGAATTGCTATTTGACAATGCTACCCCAGCGTAGCAACCCAATTCGGTCAACATTGACACAGCTATTCCTCCCATGCTCTCATCCCCAATGCCAAGTCCCACCAAACCTCATGCACAAGCACTGATTCCTCATGAACCCCAACCCCAATGCATCCAGAAGCCTAGCCAGTGTGTCCTTGACATAATCAGTGGCAAGCCGGCTGATACTGCCTTACCTTATGGAGTTCAAGTCCCTGCAACCATCACTGAAGGCCAAATGCTTGCAGCTTTCAATGACTATGACAAACAAGAACTCACCATGCTTGTCAGCAATGCAATTGCCACTGCTGAGCCACTTGAGCCCTCCACTCTTGTGGAAGCCAAGCATTGGCCTGATTGGCTGCAATGGGAGCAGGGCATCCACGAGGAACTTGACGTTTTGAAGAAGGCAGGCATCTGGGAGCTCACAGATCTCCCTGATGGTGCAAACCTAGTGGGTTCCAAGTGGGTCTTTTGTGCTAAAAAGGATGCTGCAGGGAATGTTGTATGTTACAAAGCATGCCTTGTAGCACAGGGTTTTTCGCAAGTACCTGGTGTTGACTATTTCAACACCTATGCGCCTGTCGCTAAACTCACATCAATCCACACTGTTCTCACTATGTCTGCCCAACTCAATCTCGAACTCCATCAAGTCGACATCAAGGGCATGTACCTTAATGGAGAACTGTCTGGTGATGAAACCATTTATATGAAGCAGCCCCCTGGTTACCACAATCCTATGCATCTGAACAAAGTCTGTCGTCTCTATAAGATGCTGTATGGACTCAAGCAAAGTGGATGATGATGGTACCAAAAATTAGTCGAAATTTTGGTGCTCAAGCTTGGCTTCAAGCAGTGCCAAGTCAATCAAGCTGTTTTCACGTGTTGGATCGGACAGGACCTCATCATCATTGTTGTACATGTTGATGACTGCACCATTGCAGCCACCACACTTGCACTCATTGATGATGTCAAACGGAGGCTTCATGACCATGTTGAGGTCACGGACTTGGGTGAGCTCCATTGGCTCTTGGGAATTGAGGTGACATGTGACTGTACCTTGCATACACTCGCACTCTTGCAGTTGTCATATATTGACTCAATTCTCCACCGTTTCAACTTCAACAAACTCAGGCCACTTTCAATTCCCATGGACCCTCACATTTGGCTCACTGCTGAGCAATCCCCTGCAACTGTTGCTGACTTTGCTGCCATGCAACACATCCCGTATTGTGAGGCCGTCGGTTCCCTCATGTACGCTGCACTTGCAACTTGTCCAGATATTGTGTATGCTGTTGTAACTATCTTGTGTTTCTCACAGAATCCTGGACCACCACATTGGGACACCGTCAAACATGCTTACCACTACCTAGTTGGGACAAAGACTTTGCACCTCACATATGGAGACCAAGCTAGGCCACTAGTTGGATATATGGACACTGATGGGAGCATGGTGGAGGACCACCATGCCATATTGGGATATGCATTCCTGATTGATGGCAGCACTATTTCGTGGAGCACGAAGAAACAAGAAATTGTTTCTTTATCAATGACCGAGAGTGAGTATGTCAGGGCAACACATGCAGCCAAGGAAGCACTGTGGCTGCATACCCTCATCACTTAGCTTTTCAAGCCATTTTCCGTTCCCACCACACTCTTTTCAGACAACCAATCCACTATTGTGTTAGCCCAGGACTAGCAGTATCACATGCATATGAAACATATCAACATTCATTTTCACTTTATCTGCTGGGTCATTAAAGATGGCAAGATCCAGCTTGTTTTTTGTCCGACTGGCGGAATGGTTGCTGACATTTTTACCAAAGTGCTCCCATCACCCAAGGTCAAACACTTCATGAGTGAGCTCGGACTGTGCTCAGCATGAGGGGGAGTATTGAAAGGACAAGCATGGGGCAAAGGACAAGCATGGGGTGAAGGACAGGCACAGGACGCAGCCCTTTTGCAATGGATTGACAGCCTGATTGTCAGATTGATGGACTGAGGTGCGGATGGACACTATCATATGTCTTTATCTTTCTATTTTATTTCATTTCGACGCACACACATTGTTCATGTTGATTAAGTCGACATTGTGACCCATACCTATACTGTACTCCTTGTTTTGCCTCAATACTTTTATTATGACTGACTTAGGATATAAACCAATCCTGTATGGTGAGATTCCTCAGTTCATTGTTCCCGCACGACGACTGAGGTGAGCCACTTACTTTGTATGTTGTACCTACTCGAGCTGACAAGCGTGTGAAGTCCACTGTCCCTTGATAGGTGATTATACCAATTTAGTTCATTGTTCCTACATGACAACTGAGTTCACTATCCCTTGATAGCTGTCATGCTGTCATTCTAGATCCTACTTGTAATCTCATCAAAGAAAGTGTGGTCAATTGGAATATTTTGGGAAATAATTAGCAAAAGACATGAATTATGACATTCTTCCATTGTTTTGGTATCTAGCAGGGCACAGCATTGTTTCAAGTGCAACCATTCATCTCTCACCTCAGCCATGTTCTTTCAAGCCCCAACACTCATTCTCCACCTCCAACACATCATTTCAAACCTGACCACTTGCCTTCCACCCTAGCTGTGTTGTGCCATATTGTTAATGTCACTATCCCCTCTTATTGCTCATGGCTTCCTTTTATTTAATTTTTTCTCAGCACATCATCACATCTCCATTCTTGTTCATTCTCATGCTATGCTTGGTGCTACTAGTTACAGATATGGTAGTGTAACACTAATATTAAATGGTGCACTCTTGCATCTACACTGGTCCAGCTGCCCACATAGCTGTGGTGCTACAACATCCCTGCCAGTGTTTTTAACCTCAGCAAAAAATTCCCCAGGTCAGGCAGAGCCACTCAGGGGCTAGACTTGTGACATGAGATGCATGTGCCATAAAAATGGTCCAGTCAGTCCTCAGATGTGGGACCAATCTGAATTTGCACAGACTGTTTGTGTGGGAACCCTGGATATGGGGAAGCTGTCCAATCACTCTATGGTGTGTTGCAGTTTTCAAGACTCTTTTCAGTTTTGTAAGGTTTCAAGGTCAAGAAATAAGCTCAGGGATGGTGGTGGAAGTATTGATTCTGGATGGTAGGCACTAGTTTTGCAAATGGTTGATCTGGATGATTTATTGTATTATAATGCCCTTTGACATTTCATATTGTGTTGCAGTGTCTAAGTATTCTCTGCTTTTCTATGTTTGTGTTAAATCCAGTTCTTCCAGATCAAGTCTGAGGAAGTCCAGAGTGTGTGAGTGCAGGAGGTCAGAGGTTGGAGTCAGAGGGGTACCAGAGGTAGATGGAGGGATGAGGTCATTGGCACAGGACTTATATGCTGCACCCTTGCCAGTTCCCTAAGGACCTTGTATTTCAGAGGACAATGAGAGTAAGGATCAAGAGGGACTCAAAGGAAGTGATTAAGATGATATTTGAACTAAAGTACAGAGACAAAGTACGGAGGTTTATATATGGAGGAATGAGATCTGAGTGACTAACTACATGGAGGTCAGAAGTAAATATCCCCAGCACTGTGTCAGAGGTAAATATGAATATGTCTGGAGCTGTGCTACTAAGTGAGACACAGATTTGAAGCTTATTAGCAATGAAGAATGTCATATGAAATGAATAAGAGAAGAGTAATAGGAACAGAGTCATATCTGGAGAAAAGTGAAAGACAAGTCTGGAGGGTGAGAGGTGTGAAGATAAGAAAAGGTCAGAATAGGTTTGGAGTCAATTTGGAATCCCAGAGTTGGACTTAGCAAAAATCTGGGATATGACAGTTTGGCACAGCATCTTAGGCTTGCACAACAACTCTGACAGGCTACACTGCATGTTGAGCCTTGTGTGTTGCAGCAAGCCATATGTATAACTGATTTTCCAGCTGGTAGAAGCAATATCACCTGTGAGACTTTGATCATACTCAGTTCCAGGATTAGCCTGACAACTGCAAACTTAGATGGTGAAAAGCTAAGTTCTCTCATTGCACTCACAGCTTCTCCCAATATGAATCACCTCTCCCAGCAAAAGGTATTGTGCATCCAGTAGCAGCAGCACTTCATCCTTAATGCCCATTGTTTTGCACCAGCACACCATTTATCTGTTTTTCACTGGTATGCCCCTTACCAGTTCACCATTTCCATCATATGCTTTGCCATTTAGGTCATCTGAAGCTTCCCCCTTGCTCTCTGGGAAGACACAATCTCCACATCTCTTCTTTATCCCAACTTGGATGCTGGTGCCACCTGCCTTTTCACCTCTGGTTTATATGACCATTATGCATTTCAGACTTTGTCCTCTGATGCCGGCTAGGAGTGTTATGACAGCCATGGGTGGCAACTAGTGTAGACTTGAGAGAGCATAGCTCTGAGGGTCAAGGGTTTGAGAATTTCAAGGAAACAGTCCAACAACCATGGACATGTGTTTCAAAGGTTTAATGGGACATCCACTCAATGAGAGCAATGAAGGAGTAAGCAAGAGAGCTACTATTGCAAGGGCCAAGTGAGGTACAAGGCAGGTATTGAGTAGGTCTAGCTTAGGGAGTAGAGGTGCCAGAGTGGCAACTTAAGTACTATAGGAATTGGCTAAGGGCAGGCAAGGAAAGCATAGCTGAGTAAGTGAAAAGAAGATCATAGAATGTGGAGGAAGGAAGTAATGACAAAGCAAATGGAATACTATGGAATATGATGGAATGAGGATGAGTCACCACAAAAGAAAAGAGATAAGTCCAATCAGGGCTTAGCTAAGTGAAAGAAAGGAAAAGAAAAGAAATAGAGGCAAATCATAACAATGAGAGATGCTTTTAGAAACATAGAGAATGGGAAAACAAAACACTGGAGTACAAAATCTTATAGCTCAAACAGGAGCAGAAGTGGAAGAGGTGGAGAGGGGAGGTCAAGGAATACAATCAGCATGAGGAAGAATGTTAGCAATGTGGCAGCATCAGGGAAATTTAGATGAAATGATAATCTCATTTATGACTTTAGCTACTCTATAAAACCCTATAAGATTTATCATAATGATACATACAGTACATTGATCATGCTATATATTCTCTGGGAGTGTTGAGAGCATAAATCAAATACTACCATGAAGCTTGAGTAGATAATATATATTAATGTAATATAATAGATCATGTATATCTTTCATATAATCAGTAGCAGTCTGGGAAACCTGATAGGTATGGTCAATTCTATTAGACTTATATGGTATGTCAGACATTATCTACCATTATCAGACATTATCATTGACACTACTGACTAGCAAAAAAATTCAAATGCAAAAAAATTGCTTCTTTCAGATTCACTTGAACACTTAGCCACTTGAACATACAGTGACTCCAAAAACCATTGTAATCCTAACCCCAACCATGGTGTGCAAAGCACACCACAAACACCTGTGGGAATTGTGCTTGGGTGTGGTGGGAAGAAAGATAGTACTCACTCTTGGCTACGGGATTGGTCCCTGAATCATGTGATTTGGCCCTGGTTCCAGTCAGATATGGCCATTCTAAGACAGACTCCATTGTAACACTTTTTGAACTTTTAGCATGGCAAGTAGAATCTCAGGAAAAGAGAAGGATATATGCTGCTATTTGTACATACAAATAGGGATACATATGCAAACATGTTGTCTGAGTGAGAAATAGTTCCCACACTGACCTCCACCAGTATGGAAATCACTATATTATGCTCAATAGCTGTTATGCTTGCAATTCTTTATTCAAGAGCATGTACACATTATATTGTGGTTTCCAAGGGTGTCTATATGTTCATCATAGCATGATAGCATGCTCAAGAGTTTTTGACTTCAAAATCAATGCATTGAAGCCCATCAATTTAATTTTTTCATATATATATTTGTTAGAGAATATCTTTATTCACATATTGAAAGACAGAAAATACTGTGAAAATGTCCAAAAATAGTCTCAATATCATTTATCATATCCCTTCTTTCCATGACTGGTCATTGGCAATGGCACAGTAGATGTAGCCAAAGTAAAACATCAAACATCTCCTATTAAATGTTGTGTAAATGGCTAGATGTGTTTAATATCCATGGAAAGTGAGCTCCAGATACATCTAAGAAGGTCATTCAATATAAATTGACTAAAGTAAAGTATTTATGATTAATGACACAAAGGCTGGCCATGAAAAAGTCATAAGGACAGCATTGCCATAGATGAAAATAGGAGATCTGCATATTCAATGAAGATTCTGGTAAGGATATCACCAGGGATTACCATAGATATATATCAGTATTATTTACAAGATGTAGAAGGACCAATATTCTATAAATTTGGGGACCAGACACTTGAAATTCCTCCAGTACCATTGTCTCAATAGGTTAAACTCAATATTGCAATATGCTAATAATGTGATGAATGGTCAAAGAATTGGATGTCAGGGCTACGACTCTATTTATTATGACCCATGAATGTCATCCATACTGTGAGACCATTTGAATACATGATAGAACATATAAAATATTCTTAAATAGAAAATTGCAAGAATGTCAGCTATTGAGCATAATACAGTGATTTCCATACTGGTGGAGGGCAGTGTGGGAACTATTTCTAACTCAGACAACATGTTTGCATATGTATCCCTATTTGTATGTACAAATAGCAGCATATACTCTTCTCTTTTCCTGAGATTCTACTTGCCATGCTAAAAGTCCAAAAAGTGTTGCAATGGAGTCTCTGTCTGTTATATCCCAGTTTTTCGCTAAGTCCAACTCCAGGATTCCAATTTGACTCCGGTTCTGTTTCAACCATTTCTTATCTTCTTATCTCTCACCCTCTAGACTTGTCTTCTGCTTTTCTCTGGTTATGCCTCTGTTCCTATTATTCATTTTGCATGACATTCTTCATTGCTAATAAACTTCAAATCTGTGTCTCACTTAGTAGCACAGCTCCAGACATATTTACCTCCATCACAGTGCTGGGGATATTTACTTCTGATCTCTGTGTAGTTAGTCATTTGAACCTGATTCTTCTATATATAAACCTCCATACTTTGTCTCTGTACTTTAGTTCAAATATCATCTTAAACACTTCCTTTGAGTCCCTCTTGATCCTTACTCTTGTTCTCCTCTGAAATATGAGGTCCTTAGGGATCTGGCAAGGGCATGACATATAAGTCCTATGCCAATGACCTCATCCCTCTGTCTACCTCTGACCTTCCATCATACCTCCAGTACACCCCTGACCCCAACCTCTGACCTCTGCACTTGCACACCTCTGGACTTCCTCGGACTTGATCCAGAAGAACCAGATTTAATAGTATATTCAAACTAAACTTGTCAAGTTCCCAGTTATGGCTAGCCATATTCGCACTACCCATACTTGTGCTACCCACATAACCCACAATAATCTGCTCCAGACTGCCTTTGGTAGTCACTGAACAATTCCTGGCAAGTTCATCAGTCTCACTGCACATACCATGCCCTCAATCTCAGAATTGCAAGGCATCTTGACTTCTTTGCTCACTCTGCTCCCCTCCTGCTTCTGCAAACCACCTCTGGATGATGAAATCTTTGCAGGGAACACCCAGAGAATCCAGTAGGGTGTGGAGCAGGAGGCAGGGATGGTGACAATAATGGTGATCCAGATGACTCCCCCCAACTCCTCTGACCATGATGATGATAATCCATTCATTGACCATGACAACCCCATAAACAACCTTGTTGGTGCCATCTGCAACATGACTCATCAAGCCCTTCATTGCGGAAGAGGCTCCTCTGAGTCTAAAACCAAAGTCCATGATCCAGACACCTTCAATGGATCTGATCCAAAGAAGCTTTGCTCATTCGCTGTCAAATGCAAACTGAATTTCCAAGCCAACCCCTGATCCTTCAGGATGGACTGTAACAAAGTCATGTTTGCACAATCATACCTTAAGGGCATGGCCCTGGACTACTTCAAGCGAGACTTGCTCAGAGATGTAGCTCTGGAGCATCATCTGCTCTGGATGGACAACTGGCAGTCATTCCTCTAAGCTTCAGAGCAATTTTGGCCCCCATGATCCCATCGCTGAAGCAGAGGCTCAGCTTGAGCAACTGCACATGTGTGATAACCAGCACATTAGCAAATATATCATCGAGTGGAATCGACTTGTGAACCAAGTCTGCAAGTGGAGTTCCAGTGCACTCTGCCAGAGCTTCTACAATGGACTCCTGAATTAAATCAAGGATGAGATCGCTCGTCAGGGCAAGCCTGACACCATCTATGTGATGTGCACTCTCATGCAGCAAATTGACCAAAGGTATTGGGAGTACAAAGAAGAAGTTAACTTCACTTCCAAGGCTTCTGGTTTGACTCCCAATAACTTGTCCTCCTGTTCCTCCATTTCCACTTCCACCACATCATCATCCACCTTGAACAATTCTGGTGGCAAGTCCAAGGACTCTTCTGAGTCTAAGGGCAAGTCCGCCAACACCTCCGCTTCCAAATCTGACCTCTTGTCGAAACTCAGCACAGACAGCAAGCTCACTGCCACTGAATGCCAACACTGCTTTGACGAAAAACTCTGCATGTTCTGTGGTCTAGCTGGCCACATGGCACAGGACTGCAAGAAGTCTTCCTTGAAGGCTTCCAAGGCTCGTGCAGTTACTGCCACTCCACTCCAGAAGACAAACCGGTCAACTCTAAAGAGTTGGAAAAATAGTCTGCAACCTCTGCAGCTCCACATGATCTGGAGGTTGCATTGACGACAACCATGCACTAAAGGAGATTTGACTCAATACATCCACTCTTTCTGATTCCAAATTCCTTGTATCCACTGTCTCTCTAGTTGCCTATGATATCCCTTCATTTTCAGTGCTTGTAGATTCTGGATCCTCCAATTGTTTTATAGATACAACTTTTGTTAATAATCATGGACTTCTGACTTATTCTGTACCTCTGCTCTAACTCTGCCTTTGTGATGGTACTACAAATTCAACCATCACCCAAGCAGCTCTCAACCTCTCTATCCATTTTGAAACTCGTAATATCACTCCAATGACATTATATGTCACCCTGCTTGATGGCTCCTGTTCTCTTGTTCTAGGACACAACTGGCTCATCTACCACAATCTGTTGATTGATTGGGTTACAAGCAGTATCTCATTCTGTTCACCTGTGCAAGCCATGCCAGCACCTCTGAGCTCACTTCCACAGCCTTCATTTTTACCTTCAGCTGACTTTCCTGATCCACCACATTTCCATGATCACAAAGCCCCTTCTATTGTGTTTGTTAGTGAACCTGTATTTGCGCTAGCTTGTTGCTTGGAAGGCTCTGTCAAATTCAGTCTCCAAATTCATACCAGTAACCTCCATTCCTCCACCACTTCCAATGATCCAGTAGACCTTTCCAGTATACCTCTGGACTACCACAAGTTTGCTGATGTTTTCAGCAAGAGCAAAGCATCCACACTACCTCCTCATCACAAACATGATCTAAAGATCAATTTGGAAGATGGCACCTCTCCTCCCCTTGGTACCCTCTACTCCCTTTCCTCCACAGAGCTCAAGGCACTTCATACGTTCCTTGATGAAAACCTCACTAATGGATTCATCCATCCCTCTTCCTCTGCTCATGCTGCTCCAGTCCTGTTTGTCCGCAAGAAGGATGGTTCACTCCACCTCTGTGTCAACTTTCGAGGACTGAACAAGATCATGAAGAAAGACTGCTACCCACTTCCATGCATCTCTGACCTTCTAGATGCTCTGAGCAATGCCAAGGTCTACACCAAAATCAACCTCCAGCATGCATACCATCTGGTCTGCATTGCTGAGGGCAACAAATGGAAAATGTGTCCTTCCATATGTGTTATGGCTCATATGAGTGGCTGGTAATGCCCTTTGGTCTCATGAATGCCCCTGCTGCTTTCTAGTGGTTCATGAATACTATCTTCACAGATCTACTCAACATCTACATGATCATCTATCTGGACAACATCCTGATATTCTCTGTGGACAAGTCCACTCACAAAGAGCATGTCTGAGAAGTCCTCTGATGACTCTGTAAACATAACCTCTATGCAAAACCTGAGAAGTGTGAGTTCCACACTGACTCTATCAAGTACCTCAGATACTGCCTATCTCTGGCTGGACTTACCATGTCTGCTGAGAAAGTCCAAGCCATATAGGATTGGTCTGAACCTCGTAAAGTCAAGGATGTACAATCCTTTCTGGGTTTTGCTAACTTCTATTGTCATTTTATTGACAATTATTCTGCCATCATCACTCCTTTAACTCATTACCTGCAAAGCCATCTCCTGGTCATTCTCTGATGATTGTTGCTCTGCATTCTGGAAACTCAAGGACACCTTCACTTCCACTCCTATCCTTACTCATTGGATGCCTGACAACCCTATGATTGTAGAAACTGATGCTTCTGACTATGCTATAGCCAGAACCTTTTCTCTCTGATGTCCAGACGAGGAAATCCAGCCCATTGCATACTCCTCTAGGATGCTGTCAGCTCCTGAGCTCAATTATGACACCCATGATAAGGAGTTGCTTGCCATTCATGAGTCTTTTAAGGCTTGGTGGCACTATCTTGAAGGTTCTGTGCTTCCAGTCAATGTTGTTACTGACCACAAAAACCTCAAAAACTTCACTATGACCAAACTCCTGACTCACTGACAAGCCCAGTGGTTGGAGTTCCTTTCCAGATTCAATATGGTCATCTGCTTCCATCCTGGTCGCCTTGGTGTGAAGCCTGATTCCCTCACTAGATGCTGGGACATCTATCCTAAAGAGGGGGATAAGGACTATGCTTGTGTCAATCTGCACAACTTCCAACCAGTATTCACCCAGGAGCAACTCGCTGCATCCCTACAAGCCACTTACTTAGCAGCTCTGGTCCTCTGAGCCAGCTCCATCTTTGATGTCGAAAACCTCCACAATGATATTCTCTCTGCTCTTCCCTCAGACCCAGTGGCCTCTGTACACATGTCCACCCCTCCGACACCTGACTCTCATTGGTCTATCAATGCTGAAGGTTTCCTACATTTAGATAATTGTATCTATGTACCTGATGCTGATGACCTCCAACTTCGTGTCCTCTGGTTTAAGCATGATCATCCACTCTCTGGACATTTTGGACAAAACCATACCTTGGAGCTTATCTGCCACAAATATACTTGGCCAGGAATCAGGACATTTGTTAAGGAATATGTGTCCTCCTGTACCTCCTGTGTGCATGCTAAAGTTCCTAAATACAAACCATATGATCTACTAAAACAACTTCCAATCCAGAATGCCTGTGGAACTCCATATCAATGGACTTCATTGAACAACTTCCAGATTCCTCCAGCTACTCCACTATCCTCATTGTCATTGACTGTCTCTCTAAACAATGTATATTCATTCCAACATCAGACACCATAACTTCTCTGGAGTTAGCCAAGTTGTTCTTGATGAACATCTTCTCAAAGCATGATGTTCCATCTCACATCACCTCTGATTGAGGTACTGAGTTTGTGTCACATTTCTTTAGATCTTTAGGAAAGGCCCTCAATATCCAGTTGCATTTTATCTCCAGATATCATCCACAAGGTGATGGTCAAATGGAGTGTATGAATCAGACACTAGAACAATACCTGCACATCTATTGCAACTACCAGCAGGATAATTGGTCTGAACTTCTGCCTCTCACAGAGTTCACATACAATAATGCTCCTAGTACTACCACCAGTGTCTCTCCATTCTTCACAAACAAGAGCTACCATCTGAACATCTCTATACATCTGGAATGTGATCTCACCTCCGCTCATGTGCTTGAATACTCAGTCGATCTTGACTCTTTACACCAATTCCTATGTGAGGAAATGGACCATGCTCAAAAATGTTATCAAGGACCTGCAGATGCCAAGCGAACTCTGGCTCCGGACTTCAAGCCTGGAGATCAGGTGTTTGTCAAGGCTCAGTACTTCAGGTTGACTAGGCCATACAAAATCATTGCTAAAGCTGGTACCCATTCCTTTACACTCCGTCTTCTTGACTCTATGAAATCTGTACATCCAGTATTTCATGTCTCACAGCTAGAACCTTCAGTATCCAACATTATACCAAACTGCATACAGCCTCCACCATTTGTGGTTGAAGTTGACAGAGAACCAGAGTTTGAGATCTCTGAGATCCTTGACTCAAAAATTGATTGAAGGCGCAAGAACTGCAAATTGCTCTACCTCGTACATTGGTTTGGATATGAAAGTACTAATGAAGAAACTTCGTTGTTACTAGCTACCAAACTTTATCAAACTTGATCACACATTGGAACTAGTTGTGGATTACCATCTCCAGTATCCAGACAAACCCAGACCTCACAATTAAGTGACAAGGAAAAATTTATTACTAGATTACAGAGCAAGGTGACAAATGAGGCTATTACTACTCTATTCTTCATCCTCTGCATCACTCTCAGTCTCTTCTATCTCCTCTGTCTCCTCTGCTTCCTTCACTGTTTGCTCTGTCCTGTCTGTTTGCTCTGCCATCTCTGCAACTCTGTCCATCACTCCTTCCTCTTTGTCTGTGTTGTCTGACATGCTCATGTCATCCTCCAATCCATCTTGCATGTTCTACACTTGCTCCTCCTTGGCATATGCCATAATTGTGCAGGCAATGCGATAATTCATTGTCTGCATCTCCACTCACATCCCCATCAGTACCACTATGATACTATGGCCTACCTTCGCCAACTCTGCCATGCCATCATTACTCTGGCTTGGACACACCTCCTTCAACTGCTGCTTCTTCGACAGTGGCATGACTTCCTTAATTTCTTCATCTCCTCATTTCCTGCACCAGATTGGCTTCTCTTCTCCTGGTCATTTGCAATATGCCTTGACTGCATAACAACCCTTGCAGGACATCACCTTGGGTTCTTCTCGTGGCTTGCATGCAAGGTTGTACTGCCTGATGCAAGGAATGAGTATTCCCTGTGGTTGAAAAGCCATATTTCACATCATCTGTCATTCCCACTCTAACAATCCTGTTTCCACTGCCAACAATCCTTTTCCACACATATCCAATCCATTTGCACTTGTATCCATATTTTCTGCCACTATCTGCACATATGCATCCTTAGGTTATTTCTGGATTCTCATATCCACTTTCAGACTCTTTAGAATGGTCTTCTTGAGACTTACAATAGAGTCTAGACCATGCAGGGTAGTCCCTTTCCTTCTACAGTGCCTTTGGTGCCCATGCAGGGGCAATCAGCTTTTTACATTCTCACTTTTTTTACTATTTTACATAGTCTGTATTAGGACAAAGTCTAGAGGTGTACCTTGGACTATAAAACATCTGTAGTTGTTAGACACAAAAAAATCTTCTGGTTTTCCCTTGAGCTGCATTTTCCCTTCATCATCTCTTTGGTCACCATTGTCTTCACTTGTATTTGGTCACCATCATCAGTTGGATTCATACATCCACAGTTTTCTGTCTTGTTTCCATACTGGATTGCATCAGACTCTTCTACGTCTCATCAGGTCTGTCCCATTTTCAATCTGGATTTCATCAGACTCTTTTTATTCACGTGGACAACAGTTCTGTGCTACCCCTCCTCACTCTTATGAACTAAACACAAACTCCCCTAGGATGAGTCTTACACTTGCACCCACCTTTTTCTTTGCCTGTTCGTGGTTCCTCTAGCTTAGGCTTGAGAACACCATCAGTGCACTTTATGTTTCTACACCACCCCTTGTCTTTGTTAATGCACTGTTGTGCCACTACCTCCGCAGCCTGTTCCAAAGTCAGCTCCAATCATTTTTGATCTGTGGTCACTCACCAATTTCTTGGCCACCTCTTTGGCCTCCTTGTGTCACTTCTCCTCCTCAGCCACCTTGCACTGCTTCTCTTCCTTGGCTGCCTGTCTCACTCTCTCCTCCTCTGCCTTCTTCTGCACTTCCTCTGCCTTACATCATTCCTCTGCCTTATGTCATTCCTCTGCCTCCTTCTTCACCATCACTGATCAATGTCGCTCCTTTGCCTTAGCGTCCCAGACATTGTTGTTGTTGTTCACATCTTCTGCAAGGTGCATGTCAGACCAATTTTTGATGTCAGTAATGTTGGACATATTAAAGAAGAAGTTAAGGAGAAAGTCCAAATTTATACTGCATCACTAAAAGATTCAGACTCTGACACTTCAAACTCCATATGTCCACAATCTGGACATCAAAGCAAACCCCCACCCTCGTCACATTATCACTCTATGGCCTTCAGGGGTTCAGACCTAAAAGGAGGATACTGTCATATTCCAGTTTTTTGCTAAGTCCAACTCGGGGATTCTGATTTGACTCTGGTTCTGTTCCAACCATTTCTTATCTTCTTATCTCTCACCCTCCAAACTTGTCTTCTGCTTTTCTCTAGTTATGCCTCTGTTCCTATTATTCATCTTGCATGACATTCTTCATTGCTAATAAACTTCAAATCTATGTCTTACTTAGTAGCACAGCTCCAGACATATTTACCTCTGTCACAGTGCTGGGGATATTTACTTCTGATCTCTGTATAGTTAATCATTTGGACCTGATTCTTCCATATATAAACCTCCATACTTTGTCTCTGTACCTTAGTTCAAATATCATCTTAAACACTTCCTTCAAGTCCCTCTTGATCCTTACTTTTGTTCTCCTCTGAAATACGAGGTCCTTAGGGAACTGGCAAGGGCACGACATATAAGTCCTGCACCAACAACCTCATCCCTTCATCTACCTCCAACCTCCCATCATACCTCTGGTACACCTCTGACCCCAACCTCTGACCCCTGTGCTTGTGCACCTCCAGACTTCCTCAGACTTGATTCAAAAGAACCAGATTTAACACTATCTTAGAATGGCCATATCTGACTGGAACCAGGGTCAAATCACATGGTCCAGGGACCAATCCTGTAGCTGAGAGTGAGTACTATCTTTCTTCCCACTACACCCAAGTACAATTCCCACAGGTGTTTGCAGTGTGCTTTGCACACCATGGTTGGGGTTAGGATTGCAATGGTTTTGGGAGTCACTGTATGTAGCATGCTGTATTATTGAACAATGTACTAACTACTAAATACACTACCATCATAGACAACCACTACTAGTATATATAACTCTTTATAACTATAAAAAAAGCAAAAAAGCAAAAAAAGAAAACACTTACAAGTGCCTTCATACAAGTCCAAACTCACCTAAGTATAAACTCTAGACTCTAGAGTGACTCTTGGCCTGAGATAGAACTCAGATACAAGAGTGAAGAAAAAAGAGAAGAGACAGAGGTTGGCTTTATATACTATCTACTATACAGTACTTACAAATTTTTTCTCACCTTTGACTAGATATGGAACTTTTAATGGCAATTAATGACAATCAATAATATACATGACAAGAGTAGCTAAGTAATTATCAAACTAAAAACAGAATTATCTAAGCATATCACTAAATATCATTGATAGTAATTATGTATGGTATTTGACCAATGTATATAATGTAATGATCAAATGTAAGAATCATAACATCAGTTTGTAAGCTCTTATCAATATCTTGTCATAATATGATCAACATCAGATCAGACTGATATTTCAATGATAAATGTTAATATCTTTGTCAAAGTATATATACCATTACATGCTCACAAACATTATGATTAAAATATGATAATGCTTTATATACATTTATACAAAAAACATCAAACTGATAAGTACTTGATCAAATATATCCAGGAATACTGGCACTTAAAAAATTTCCTAATGCATGTTTTTGGAGTATGTCAAGGCACATTATGTACATGCAATACATATACAACAAGAGAGTATACAGCCCAGCTAATGAGCTTGCCCAGAGATTGGAAGTATCAGGTGGATGCATGCAAGGCCACACCACTAGAAATACATGAGATTTAATATCTATGCAAAACCTGTAAAGATAAGGTAGGTGATTTCTATGAGAGGATGCTCAGAGCACTGATACTGCCCATTGCAGGGTCCTAGTGTCATGATGAACCAATAGGAAGTCAATCAGCAAGAACCTGAGTGTACAACATTCTTGCATAATTATAATGACAAGGCATGCTTGTCTCTGAGCTGTGGTTAGAGAAAGACATGGGTAACCCATGGATATCTGCAGTCTTCCCTATCCATATCCATAGTTGGTATATACCCATGACCATAGATATGGGTTTGAGTGTGGGTATCAAAAATGAAACCCCCACCCATATCCACAGGTACCCATATCCATAACCCACTGGGGGTATATCTTTGAATATGACAAAAAAAACTCATGGATAGTATAAGAGGCATGTCTATCACAGTCTATGGTTGACATAGATTTGAGCAAAAGCTTTGTTGGTTGACAATGTGACAGAAGTATTGTGAAGCTTCTATCTACAGTACTATTGATGCCCTGTCTAACATACTATTGTAAATGGTGATCATGTTGTTATGATTTGCCTCTATCCTTTTCTTTTTTTACCTTAGCTAAGTCTTATCTAGACTTATCTCTTTCATTCATGATGACTCACCTTTGTTCCTTCACATTCTATCACATTCCACTTGCTTTATCATTGCTCCCTTCTTTCATGTTCTATTACATTCCACTCCCTTCCATTTTCCTTAGTCAGCTGTGCTTCTCCACCTGCCCTTAACCATGCCTCATAGTATATAGTCTCTTCTTGAATACTTCTAGAACCCTAACATAGATCTGCTCAGTCTTCCCTTGATACTTGCCTAGACTCCCCTGTGCTTAGACCTCACCTAGACACTGTGCAATCCAGTCTATTGTTGATATCCATATCCCTCCAATGACCTCCCTAGTCCCATTCCTTTGACTAGTCTGCCATCCCTCCAATCCACCATCTCTACAGTCCGCTGTCCCTCCTATCTGCTGTTCCTTCTGTCTGTTGTCCCTCCTGTCCACTGTCCCTTCTGTCCACTATCTCTCTCATCTCCACTGTCACCTCATGGCTTTATACCATCACCCCCTCATCTCCATTGTCACCTTGTGGCGCTATGACATCACCCCCTCATCTCTGCCATCACCTCCTTCATTATCTCATGGCTCTGTGCCATCATCCCCTTCATCTCCACAGTCACCCCATGACTCTGCACCATCATTCCTAATCTCCCTCAATCTCCTCAGACCCTATGTTCCCTCATTCCTAGATTCTCTGTCCCCTCATCCTCAGATCCTCTACCCTCTTGTCCTCTGTCCCTCATCTCTCAGATCCTCTGTTCCTCATCTCTCAGATCCTCTGTCCCCTCCATTCCTCATCCTCAGTTCCTCATTCTCCATCCCCTCATCTCTCAAATCACTGTTCCCTCATCCTTTGGATCCTCCATTCCTTGGATCCTCTATCCCAATGATCCTCCATCCCCATTACCTCTCAGACCATTCTGAGCCTACACCAGCTGCTATCATTAGTATAATTTATAGCAGCATGAGTAAGTTGATATTTATGATCAGTTTTATAAACTTAATATTATATATCTGATATTATCTAACATTATCTAACATTATCATCCATACTATTGATTTCCACAAAAGAAAAAGTTATCATTAGAAGATTCAATGCAACTCAAAAATCATAATAAAAGCAAGAGCAATGTCAGTTATTAGATTTTATTAACAACATAAAGTATCTACTATATAGACTACTAGACTACCATAGTACATTACCACTCTATCTACTAAAAAGTACCAAAAAAGCGAAAATGAGACTTAAGAAAACACCTACAACTGACTTCACACAAGTGTAAGCTCACTTTAATATTAACTCTAAATGCAGAGTCAAGAGTGAAGAAAGTGAAAAAAAGAAAGAGACTGGATTTAAATATTATGTACTATACAGTTATTACAAATTGTTTCCCGTACATCTGGCTAATTGTTGTATTTAAATAATAGTCCTAGATATATATGACAAGAATGAATGAAAAATGTATAAAGTAGAGGCATAATTATCATTAAATATCATTAAATATCATTATGGGTGGTATTTGATCAGTGGTTGTGGCAGATTATCAAATTTTAGGATTTATGCCATTGATATACCAATCTTTACTATGTCACTATTATAATTATGAAAGAATTATCTAATATCAATCAAACTGAAATCCAAATAATTATGAATAAAATGTCTGCTAGAGCATATAATGTATGATCTATTTATCAACACTATGATCAGAAAAATATAATACTATATATTCATTTATATGTTAATATCAAATTGAGAACTATTTGATCATATTTATCTAGGCATATCTGCTCTTCATCAATTTCCTGATGACTGATGGCTGGAACTCTCATCTGTGACAACACCAAGATTGTGGCTATTGGCTGCAAGTAGATTCTTGCACAGTATAAGATCACTAATGTTGAGATCACATTCCAGGAGTCGGTCTTTACTTGGTCTGCCAGTTTGCAGCTCCTCAACTACATCTCCTCTGAAGACTCAACCACCAATATATGCAGTTCATTCACTCCCACCTTTGGCCTGCAGATCACTCCCAAAACCTCTCCCCACTTTGAAAAAGGCACTGGAGGCCTCTATTTCTGCAAAGGTGGTGAAAGTGACCAGGTCTTCCTTATGGCCCACCATATTGTTCTCCCACTGAGTGTATGTTCTAATGTCCTCTGTGCCCACAAGAATAAAAGCCAGCATCATTTCAATGTCATTCTTCTTGGCAGTAAGGCCTATAAGAATGTACTCAAGTCCACCAAGGATAAAATGGAGCACCAGGCCATCTTGATCAACAGCTATAAATCCAAGCTTGAGAGTTTGAGGGCTATCAAGGCTGTGAAGAATGAGGTACAGCAACTTAATGGCCTACTAAAGCAGGCAGAGCATCAGCAAATCCCTTGTGTCCTCATCACATCCACCTCCTCATGCTCATCACCCCCTCTCATTGTCACATTGTGGTTATTATTGTGACCTGGACCACCTAAGGCAGCAGTTTTGTGATGGATGGAGGACCTCTTAGGTAGAGTTTCTTGTAGAGACAAAACCCACCTTAGAAGGGTACCATCTGCCTCTGATTCCAGCTATTTCCAGATATATTTCTGATGTTTTCTATGTTTGTTGGCATATTGTTTCTAGTTGTTTGTCAGGATGATTGATGCAATATAGAAGGTTTTAGATGGTTTGTAGAGGGTTTGCAGAGGGTTTGCAGAGGGTTTGCAGATGGTTTGAAAATTGTTAAAATGGCATCCACATTGTGTTTTCATTGTTTTATTGCATGGCTTATGTTTAAGCAGTGACATATGAGTATGAAAAAGCATCAGGATGGTTTGAAGAGAGTCTGGAGATGGTTTCAAGATAATTACTATAATAAGATAGCTACTTTTTATGATTTTCCATTCTGTTCCTAATCCATCCCTTAGGATCCATGAAATGTGAGAACAGGATGGTGAGTATTCTACCTTCACTATATTGTACACAATGATCAATTCTTTGTCATAGTACATTGTGTGCATATCAATGGCTCAAATAGGTCAATGCAACTGGGAATGGAAATGGCTTTACAACTTACTGGAAAGGTCTGATGGCAGATCAAAAGAAGGCATATGCACACCATTGCTAGGCAGGTAGTATGCTAACCACTGTATTCATTTAAACAGCAATATGAACAAGAATGTATTTATCTGGTGTGTATATTACTGCTCATAATGGACATTCCTCACTGATGTGAACTTAGACTACAAGAAAGGAATGGGCTGGATTCATGATGCCAGTTATCGACACACTCGTGGCCAGAACACTCTATTAACAATTACTACAAGCCTCATGCAACAGACAAGTTGAGTGACAGGGGAGTGAGTGGCATAGGAGCAAGGATTATGGTAGATGGGAAGTAGATGAAGGTGGTAGAGCAGTATAGGAGTTGAGACAGGAGTAGATGAGAGTAGTAGGACAGTATAGGTATCGAGACTGGAGTAGACGAGTAGAGAAGTGGGGTAGCAATGAGAGTGTATTGTGGTATACCAGAATCATGGGAAGTAGTGGGGAGTAGTGGAGCATAGATGAGTATGTAGTTCAATTTAGCAATGGAAATGGATTTGAGTATCTTTGGGTTGATGAACTGCGAGCCAGAAGCGACAGGAATAGATTCCAGTAGACATGGCCGTCATATAGTTGTCTATGGACATTGCTAATCAATCATCTCAGTCGACCATTCGCACATTGGGGGTACAAACATTGTATATTTCTACTCTACTATCTCTATCATTCGTGTATTTCTATTGACTGCATTCATTTTTCTCACTTTCCATTGATCTCTGGATATCCACTTTTCACTGGGCCTCAGCACCCACTCATAATGCACAAGGTTGATGCCAAATTCAAAAAGTCGAAAACATAACCTCATCCTTCTTGCCCACTGTAGGTGGTGCTGTAATGTGCTGTAACTATGCTGTAACTATACTGTCACACTGTGACCACTATATCAAAATCACTGATTTGCTGACAAGGTGTTGTTTAGGACCCTCAATAAGTTTCATGGTGAGTTCTGGACATTCTGGAGCACTGAGGAAGAGTGCATCCTAGGACACGTCACCCACACCCCTCCTATCTCTGTTGGTACTGGTGACAAACACTATATGGAGGACTGGGCTCTCATTAAGCTCAACTATGAGAAGATCAACTGAAAGGGCTTCAAGGGCAATATGCTTGATCTCAGTATGTTTCAACCTATCTCACCAAGGTCATCTAGTCTAGCTGTTATATCCAGGGACCAGAATTTCATCCAATGATTTCATGGCAAAAATGTATCCTCACGCCAAGGCCCGCACCTCCTTCAAATATCCACCTGACCACCACCTCTGGCTTTGGGGTGTCATCAAGGAAGACAAGTTGCATCACCCAACCACACTTAATGTGAACAGCAAGGTGTGTCTCATTGTTATCAAGAGTGGCAAAACCACTGGAGTTACCATTGGTTGCAGTACTTGCATCGAATCCTTCATCCAAGAATATGGCAATTATGGTATTCACTCGATGTCCATGGAGGTTGCCATTCATCCATACAGCCACAAGGATGGCGCTTTCTCTGCACCCAGGGATTCCGGGTCCATTGTCACTGACAGCAAGGGAGGCATTATTGGCATCCTCATTGGTGGTTCTGGCATGACTGATTCCACTGACATTTTATTTATTTATTTATTTTAAATTCTTGTTTATTGTCCACTGGGGTGAAGCCCCATGGTAGACAGTACATGCAGGTGTGTAGGTAGGTGTGTTCTATTGTATGCATCAATGATATTTACTCAAGGTCCCTAGATGGAGGAGCATTGGGGATTTGAATTAGTTGTGGTTATAGTAAGGTTGAGAATAAGGCAGGACAAGAAAAGAGAAGATGAGATGGGAAGGAATGGGAAATGGAAATAAGATCAGGTTATCTAGCCATTGAATGTGAAGGTGTGAGTGTGTGTTGTAGTACTAGTTGTTTATGGGCATTCAGTTTGCAGACTATAATGAGAATGAAAGTATGAAAGAAGAGAAATAAGAAAAGGGAAGAATGAATAAAGAGGTGTGAGGGCATGGAGTTTTCAGGTTTGCAGGCATTCTTTGGGTCTTCTTTCCAGGTGGCAAGGCTGACTATTAGACCAGGGTTGCATTGTTTGGTCTTATGGATTTTTGTCTTTGTCAGGAGATGGGGTGAGGTCTTCAAATGTGGTTTGGAAGTGTTTTGTGGTGTGTATGTAAGCAAGGGTGTGTTTGACACATTTTTTGTCTGATAGGAGTGCTGAGATATCACACGCTTTTCAGTGGAGGACATTTTGGAGCATTACATGGTGGCTATTGTAGTGTGGGCACTTGAGCAGGAAGTGGAGGGTGGTTTTGTGGCAGTGGGGGGAGTGGGGGCAGCAGAGGGTGGTCGATTTTGAGATGCAGAATAAATGTTTGTTAAGTGGGGCATGGCCTATGCACAGCTGGATAATGATGGCTGCATGTCTTTTGGGGAGTTCATTGACCAGTTGGAGGAATTTGGGTGAGGGTAGCAACTTGTTGATTTTATTGGTTTGTTGTGCACATGGGGATGACTGGTAGATTTGTTGGTGTAGGGTTTTCATGCGATTCACAAAGGTTTGCTTTGTTAGTGATTTGCTCCTGGGTAGTTTGCATGAGGTGTCTGCACAACAGAGGTGTTTTGGTAGAAGTAGTGCTGGCGATGTTTTGCCCTCTGCTGTGCTTTTGGCTGCTTCATCTGCTGCCTTGTTTCCAGATACCCCAGAGTGGCCTGATGTCCACCTCACAACTAATTTCATGGCCTCTATTGTTCGGAGAGTGTTCCGTAGGGTCTCATAGAACATGTTCATTAAGTATTGGCCTGAGCCTGTTTTGAATGCCTTTGTCACTGTTATTGCCACCTGGTTGTCAGTCCCCAATGATATCTTTCTTACCCTCTGCTCCCCTCATAGTAGTTCTGCCACCAGAATCATCTCCACTAGCTCTCCCTCATAGACAGTGTGGTTTTTGCTAGAGTCAAGGTAAAATTTTAGAGTCTTCTTTGTTTCTCCTCCTCATTGTAGTATTGCTACCCCTCCAATGCCGCCCTGGTAGCTTGATCCATCAGAGTACAAGCAGATGTCATCACTTTCTTCAGCCTCTATGTCTTGGACTATGGAGTCTATAGGGTCGTCCTTTTCATCTATACAAACTTTTGGAGTCCAGGCTGGGTGGTGGCATGCTAGCTTTATGGTCTCTGTGGTTTTGGGATTGATTCAGAATGTGTCATAGAGCCGGTGTAGTAGGGACTTGTGTTGTTTTCGGTTCTTATATGCAGTGATGGTGTGTTTGTATAGAGGGTGGGTTTCTGGTAAGGTGGCGAGGCGATTGGTGGCTCTGTGGCAGTGCTTCTGAATGAGTAGCATGGTCAGAAGGCAGTTGGCATGTGCAAGTAGGGTGTCTGTGGTGGTGGTGTGTATGCCACCAGTTATTAGTAGGGCTGCCAGGCATTGTACCTTGTCTATCTGTTTTCTGAATCCCCTTGGGCCCCATCCCTTTTCCTTCTTTCCTCTCCCCCTTGTTAACATGCATATGCCCCAGATGTTGATTGCGAATAGCATTTTGGATATGGCAACAGCTTCGTATAACCTTTTCATTACTCTTCCTCTGATTCCTTTTGTTGCCCTTGTCATCCTCCCGCACACTAGTACATACTTTGTTCCTTTTGTGATGGCATAAGTGGCATGGTCTTTGAATTGTAGTTCTTCATCTATAATTACTCTCAGGAATTTGTGGGACTTGACAGGCTCAATGCAGTGGCCTTGGATCATGATGGGGGGCCAAGGGACCAGAATTGACTTGCCCCTATGGGTGGAGTCCAGTTTCCTCCCACACATGACACACAGAAGCGCCATCTTGTCCAGTTTGAATTCTGCTTCCTGTGTTCATCTCCAGTTTAATGCCCCATTCTCTTTTTCCACTATATTTTTTAGTTTTTCGTTTGCCTCCTCCAAACTAACTCCCCTTGCTGCAAAAGCAGTGTTGTCAATGAATCCCAGGTCAATGGCATCCCTTCTGTCTTTTGCAAGGTCAATCAGTTCAGCATTGTAGTAAAGGAATGCAATTGGAGAGATGGGACAGCCTTGGTCTAGGCCTGTCAGGATGGTGAAAGGATCTGAAGTAAAGTTGTCAAAAGATAGGGAGGTTCAAGTTTTCTGTCCCTCCAGTTGTCGCCCATACCACTCCACATATTTGGATGGTATGCCTTTTTTCTGCATGGTGCAGAGGAGTTTGTCCACCACCATGCTTGGAAACACCACTTTTACATTGAGGAATAATATGAATACATACTTTTCTTTTGGATGGGCGCATGCATCAAACACAAACTTCATGAGTAGGTGGATCGAGTCTGTTGTTGTTCATCCTGGCCACCCCCTGAAGCAGGTGGCAGGTAATAGGTTGTACATCTCTGTGATGTAGGAGATGGTGTCAGCAACACATGCAGAGAGAATTTTTGCCATAGTGTTGAGTAGCACTATGGGGCGATACACCTTCACTAGTGTGTAGTCTGGGCATCCTGGTTTTTTGAGGACTACTGTGGTGGACAGTTTCCAAGTCTCTGGATAGTGGCAGAGTTGGATGGATGCTCTGAAGGTTGGGCCTAGTTGTGGGGTGAGTAGGTCAGCATTCTTAGTAAAGACAATGTTGGAAACACTGTTTGGCCCTGGTGCCTTGTGTGGTGATAGGTGACCTCTGGCTCAGGCTATCTGTTTGTTTGTGATGTTTTGGAAAGCACATGCAGGTTCTGGGTATTCTACTTCATGGTTGTCGAAAGTGGCACCAGAGGATGTTTTGAAGAAGGTTTGATGGAGGATGTTGCTCTTCTCTTCATTGGTTTGGGCATTGCGGATGGGGCTGTCAGTGTTACTGTATAGACTCAGGATTCTGGTTATGACATAGTCTGCTGGTTCGTCCACCAGGTACTTGTGAACATTCCATATGTTACTGCCTTCGATGCTGTCAAGATACTTGACCCAGTGCTCCTCTTTTTCTCTGCAGATGTTGGTGGACAACATATTGCAGGCATTCTTCAGTTCCACATGTATTGGGTGGGTGCATTGTTGGTATTTTTCATATGCAACTTTGGCCAGGTGTTTAACCTGGGTGTTGTCTTTGTCAAGGTCAGTAGTCCACCAGTGTTTTGAGAAGGGTGAAGGTTTGGAAGTTGGGACACTGGTGTCAATTGTTTCTTGGATGGCCTGTGTGAGGTGTGCCAGATGTTCCTCCAGTTCTTCTTTCATGTTGATGTTGTTGGGGGGTGGTCCAATAGGTTCTAGATGTTGTTGGAGTTGTTTTGAAAATTTTTCCCAGTCGACATTTCAGAAGTTGTGCTTTGGTGGAGGGTTGGTTCTCTCTGGGTCAAGCATGAGCATGGTAATGATGGGGTAGTGGTTGGTTTTGGTTGGTCATAGCTCTGGTTTCACATCACAGATGACAATCACTTCTGCAAGGTGGGATGTGTAGAACACATTGTCAGGGTGAGTGTGGTTGCCAGTGTTGTTTGCTTCTAGGGTTGGTATGTATGTCTCGGAGGAGAGCCATGGTGAGGTCATAGGATATCAGGAGGTCTAGCAGCAGTTGCACCTCCTGTAAGTGAGAGGGTGGGAAAAGATGGTGGTTTTGTGGTTCTTCCCAGAGTGGGTGATGGTGGCTGAAGTCGCCCATTAGCAGCATTCCACTGGAGGTGTTATTGGCATCGTTTGCATTTTGTGCTAAGAAATGGTGGTTAAGAAGGTGGATGGTGTCATTGTGGTTGCTGTCATTGTATATGTTGTATATTTGGACTCAGCCAAAATCTCCGCTAAGCTCGATGGCGGTAATGTCCAGGCTTTGGATGGGGATGATCCTCCATTTGTCTTTTGTGAGTGTTTTGTTGATGAGTATGATCAATCTTGTTCTTGTGGTGCATTCCAAGTTGTGAGTAGTGGGGTAAATTATGCTCCAGTGGGGGTTTGTGGTAGTGAGGTTCACTGTGTTGATCATGGGTTCTTAGATTAAGGCAAGGTCATACTGGATGGGGTCTAGGTTTCATAGCATATGTTGTTGGGCATTTCACAATTTATTGAGGTTCTGTTGCCAGATATGCAATCTGTTGTTTGGTTGAGTTTGGTTTCATTGTGCGTTCATTGGTCAAAGTCATAGTATAGGTCCTGGCTCTCTTTGTGGTTGGGCATGTCATCGTGGATTCCTGAGAGGTTAGAGGTTGCTCTCCAGGGTGGAGCATGGACACTTGGTTGGGGGCAGGGTCTGTCCTGGCTGGTTGGCTGGAGGTAGTTGTCGAGACGTGATTGGTGGTGTGGTTGCCAACCACTGTCTGTGGTTCTGACTGGAGGGTTGCCATTTTTCCACGGTCTTATTTGGGTCCTCTTTTGTTGGGATCCTCAGAGGTCAGTGGGGCATCTTGGTGCCACGTGCTGCTGGTCTTGATAGTGAGGGTTTGGGGTGGGTGTGCAAGTGGCGCAGTTGGTGTTTGGAGTGGTGGGCATTTTGCATGCCTCTGTGGGTGACTCATGCATTGTTTCCCAAGTGGATGGGTTGTTTGGTGTGGGGAAATACTTGTATTGTGCTTCTTTGTTCTTGGCCCATTGCCTGTTCCTTGCCTTGGTGAAAGATTTACAGTATCTGCTCCAGGTGGCATATCCATGTTCATGGCAGTTGATGCAATAGTGGTTGTTGGGTTTGACTAGCATGTAGCTGGTGGTATCATGGTCTTCACTGCAGGTGCCACATGTGTTGTGTTCGGCTGGGCAGTCCTTTGCCATATGCAAGTGGTCGAGCGACTGGCACTTGTAGCATCTACTTGGTTCCAGGAGCTGTTTGTGGGCGGATATCTTTTTCCCTTTGACTACTATTTGTTACAACTTGCCCCTATCCTTTTCCTTTTACCTTAGCTAACCCTTATCCAGACTTATCTCTTTCAATCATGATGACTCACCCTTGTGCCTTCACATTCTATCATGTTCCACTTGCTTCATCATCATTCCCTTCTCTCACATTCCATTGCATTCCATCACCTTCTATATTTCTTAGTCAGCAGTGCTTCTATGCCTGCCCTTAACCATGCCTCATAGTATATAGTCCCTTCTTGGACACTCCTAGAACCCTAACATAGACCTGCTCAGTCTTCCCTCGATACACACTGAGACCTCCCCATGCTTCCTCAGACCCCACCTAGACACTGTGCAATACAGTCTATCATTGATATCATCATCCCCTCTGTTGAACCCCTAGTCCCACTCCTTTGACTAGCCCGCCATCCTGCCTGCCTGCTGTCCCTCCTGCCTGCTGTCCCTCCTGTCCACTGTCCCTCCTATCCGCTGTCCCTCCTTGTCTCTCCTTTACCTCATGGCTCTATGCCATTGCCCTCTTGTTCCTGACATCACCTTGTGGCTCTGTGCCATCACCCCTTCATCTCCACTGTCACCTCATGGCTCAGTACACCCACTCTCATCATCTCTTGTCCCCTTGTCCTCAGATCTCTTGTCCCTTTACCCTCAGACCCCTTGTCCCCAGGTCCTCAGATCTTCTGTCCCTTTGCCTCTCAGACCCTTGGTTCCTTGGTCCCTCAGATCCTCTGCCCCACTGTCTTCAGATCCTCCACCTCCTCGTCTCTGCCATCACCTCATGGCTCTGTGCCATCACCCCCTTATCTCCATTGTCACTTTGTGGTTCTACGTCATCATCTTCTTGTCTCTGCTGTCACCTCATAGCTCTATGCCATCCCCTCCTCATCTCCGTCATCACTCTGCAGCTCTATGCCATCACCTCCTCATCTTCACCATCACCTTGTGACTCAATGCCATCGCCCCCATCTCCTTGTCCTCAGTCTCCTTGTCTTCCATCCTCCATCCCCTTGGACCTTCCCTGAGTTTATGCCAGTCACTACCCATGGCCGTCATAACACTATTTCTTGTCTGATGGCCAGGTTTGCACTCTCCCTTGATTTGAAGGCAGCTATGGCATGTGCCACTTTCTGCATCAGGGTTCAATAGGCAGGAGGCTTGATCCACTTCACTGATCATAGTGAGTGTGGTGGCAGGTCTGAGTTGCACTTGATGTTTCTGAGTGATTCTGGATTCTCATTGTTGAGGGTGATTGGCACAAATTCGATGATCATGCTGTACATTTTCAGAACAATTTCAGCTTCCTCCCTGAGGTTTTCCATAAAAGCATTCTGGCTGTCTGGTTGCTTTAGCCATTCTGCATTTCACTGGGAGTTGATTCCAGGCTGATCTTGTGGCCTCTAAGTTTTCAGGCATTGACAAATTTGAAGTTCTCCAGGGGTTTGCAGTCCATATTCATCATTAATTGGATGGCCAGGTTTGCCTTCAGGACAATAGTCCTTTCCTCAAGCTCATGGAGTGAGTCGGATGGGCTCTTGATGGTGATTTGTCAGGTTTGCGCCTTGCTTTGGGCTAGGATATCTGCATGTTGGGTCAGTGAGCTCCCACGCAGGACTACTGCATAAGACAGGGCACCATTGTGGTGAAGAGGTGGGGCAGTCATGGGTGGAGTCAGTTCAGTCATCTTGCATAGTGCATTGCAGGCCTGGTCCAATGCCTTATCGAGGGCATTTATCAATTTGTTGATGGACACCATGGCGAGGTCTAGTTTATCCAAAAAATGTGATTTGAGTTCCTGGGGTCCCTGGGAAGACAGGGAGGGGGAAGAGCGCAGGGGGCGTGTTTGATCTGCAAGATGGTCTAGGCTGGTGAAAATGGCCCAGACCGCATTGGTGACCATCATTGATGGGGCATTGACTATGAATTCGAGCAGCGCAGAGGTGATGTCCGGGAGGGTGAGGCCATCCTGTGGAATCTTGAGCCCGTACTTGTTGAGAAGTTGATGGGCGGATGGCAGGTCTTTTGTTTGTTGGTTGGTGTCGAGATTTGACAGGATCTCGTTTTTGGGTCTATTGGAGAAGATGTATCCGTAGTCTCCTTTTGTTTTGGATGTCCTGTTACGGAGTTGAGATCCGGTTGGTGCGCGTGACATAGCGTGGCTTGTCGGGGGTTTGATGGGTTGATCTGGCGGGATCTATTGGTTTTTGTTGAAATGTAGCGTACATATACGGTAGCTTACATAATACTCTCCTGTAGAATATAAGACTCGTCTGAGTCTGAATTTGAATAACACTCTTGAACCCGTACCACAACGATCTAAGAGTTACCGCTTCACCACCACAAGGTTAGTACCCTTCGGGTTACGCTCCTCTCAACAGTTTTGTTGCTTTCTTCTTGGGTTGGGTGTGTCCTGAGTGGTTTGCCTTGCGCCTGCTCGACGTTTTTCCGGTCGGGGTCCTGGGGGTGCCACGGGCGGTGGTAGTGGTTGCCAAGAAAGGAAGCTCCTTCCACCGACGTGACCTATTCATCGCCGTACTACTGGGTTCATGAGCGTATCAAGGCAGTCTTTCCCAACACCTACCTCGACCAGAGCAATACCTAGGTTGCGACATCGATATATGACGACATCGGGCAAGCTGGTATGGCGATTTCTTCTTGCTTGCACGCATTGAACATCGAGGGTATAGGGGAAAGGAAAACGTACGCATGCGGGCCCGAGGGCTTTGAGCAAATCTTTCTCTACGCATTGAAAGACATCGGACTTGATTGACCACACACATGTATATTATACAACCAAGAGACTACATTTAGAGGTACGACCAATCAGCGGTGCGCGTAATGTGTGGATACCCTCACACGACGCTGTGCTTGGATTACTCTGTTGGGACAAACGACTCGGAGGTGCGTCCGAAAGGCAGTGGCTCTCAGCGGTATTGTGATGACCACACAATGAGGTTGGGATTCTGCGGTGCCGTCTTGAACGTGCGCATGATACACAATGTTGTGATAATGAACATTTTAGGTCGCCATGATCCAGGCGGCCTTGTAACAAATTTTCACAAGGGCATTCACGGTGCTTATCTCACTCATACGGGCCTAGGGTGGTTCCGAATGTGCTTCATAGCCTGAGAGTTTGCATGAACATTTGTAGCATTCCTATCGATGCCGTTGTTCGCCTTTCATGTATATAATACACTAGCGGGACAACGAAACTTGATGTCAATCCATATAACGTGCAAGAACTCCGTCTTTCCTCACCGGATCACCCAGAGCAATTAATCTTTGGGAACAGGGATGAAGTTCCACACCTGACCAGGCCTCGCGAGTTCGAGGATTGCGAGTGTGACCTGCCGGTGTGGCGCAATTGGGATCAGCGTCAATTTGATTTAATTACATGGCTTTCCCACCTTGGTACCAGGGTCAGTGCTTTCTACAGTCCAAGTCCTCGTCGGAAAGGTGACGGAGGGTACCTCAATCCTGGAACAGTCTGAATCGTCGCATTTATCAATGAAAAACAGTACTGACGTATATGCTTTGTTATGTTGGCTGCGAATCGCCCATAGCGCCGGAAGCGGCGCGGTTTCCACCACAACATTGTTTTCGATGCCTTTGCTGCCCCAGTCTTGTTGCAAGGTTAAAACGTAGTTCCCGTGCTCACGCTTACCCAAGAACCACTACAAAAACACCACTCAGAAAACGGTCCATTAAAAAGAGAGAGAAGCAAGCGGTAGCGTGTTTTATACAAGTATCTTTGATGCCGAACGATGATGGACTTACAACTTTATCTCTGCCATCAACGATGACAGGGCTGGAAGGTCCTTCGTCAACATTCGCACCGATCGGGAAAGGCGGTGGAGCAGCGAAGCCAGCAGGGAGGAGACGATAATTGCCCTCGGGGAGATCGCACATTATTCTGGAGTGGGGATGCGTGCGATCAGATAGGGATTATATAGTCACTTGGACGGGTTATCCCGGCTGAGATCGATTGTCTTCTCAATATAGCGGAGGTTACCTGTGGTCTTCGTTGATCCATTGGATGTTTGGTTAATATCGGAGTCACTGATCATCATCAGGAAAAACCGAGAAAGTTAAAAATACTTGATCCTTTTTTCCTGATGTTCGAAGGCCCGAGGTTTCTGGAAACCTACATTCACATTCCTGAAGGACATTCACTCCCTCAGACTCATCGCTCTTGCTAACACGGCAATCTATATTTTGGAAATTTTGGGCAACGAACGCAGCGTCCTGGACCCGAACGCGATTGTTAGCCGACCTCGTGATCATGATGTTTGGATACCCTTGGAACACAATAAACATTTAGGGTAGGACGGAGACGACACCGCGGCCTCCTAGTAGATCACTTGTCTGAAAGAGTAGGAAATGGCACGACGTTGGTAGCATTACTCTGTTGGGGTAAACGACACGACTCAGAGCGTATCAAGGGCAGACACCATACGACAGGGTTGGGTTCTAGTACGGCGCATCTCGAACGCGCGCATGATACACAGCGTTGCGATACTGAGGATTTAGATCGCCATGGCGGCCTGGCATTCACGATACTTGTATACCGCCCCTCATGCGCCTAGGGTAGTTCCGAATGTGCTTCATAGCCCGAGAGTTTGCGTAAACATTTATAGCATTCCTATCGACGCCGCTGTTCGCCTTTCATGTATATAATACACCAGCGGGACGATGAAACTTGATCTCAATCCACATAACGTACAAGAACCTCGCCGAATCACCCAAAGCAATTAGTCTTTCGGGAGAGGGATGAAGTTCCACAGCTGACCGGGCCTCGGGAGTTCGAGGATTGCGAGTGTGACCTGCCAGTATTGGCATCAGCGTCAATTTCGTCTAATTAAATGGCTTTCCCACCTTGGTACCAGGGTTAGTGTTTTCCACAGTCCAAGCCCTGGTCGGACGGATGTCGGAAGGTACGTCGATCCTGGAACAGTCCGAATGTCAGTCATCGCATTTATCAATGAAAGAGAGTATTGACGAATAGGAGTCGTTTGCCCAGCTGCGAATCGTCCATTCTCCAGCAGGCGGCATAATTACCACCACAACATTGTTTTGGTAATCTTGGCTGTGCCCGTGTTCTAAGACTAAAGTGTAGTTCCCATTTGCAAGCTTGCAGACGGTCCACTAGATGTAACAATACTCAGCACATGAATCCCTCAAGTGGGAAGGGACCAGACGATGGTGTATATTATACAGGTGTCAAAGGTGCTAACGGGGACGGTGAACTTACAACATGATGCTTGCCGCCAACAACGACGGGGATGACGGGTCCACCTTCAACATCCGTACCGACTGGGAAAGGCGGTGGAGCAGCGGGGCCAGCGGGGACGATGAGATATTTTCCATCAAGGATATCGCTCATTGTTCTGGAGTGTGAAGTTGCGTAGCGACTTTAGCGTGCAGATAAATGGGTCTCTGTCTGAAAAATGAGCGGTCAGACAGGGATTATATACTCGCTTGCGCGGGTTATTCCGGATGAGATCAATTGACCTGGATTCTCGATAGACAAGTACAACATGAGTGTATGAATAAATAATGACAGAAGTCACACCTGTTATCTGTGCTCTTCGTTCATCTATTGGCCCCTTTGGAGCTAGCCGGTTAATATCGGAGTCACTGAGGTCAGCTGGCTGATGTGAGACTCATCTTTGGACACGGTGAACTCCCAAGCATGCACCGGCGAAGTCCGACTGGCTTCATCTCACCAAAAAGGCCACAGCGGCTACATGAACCCACTTGAAGTAAATGGCAGACACATCTGGCTTTGAAGGGCTATCCGCTCTTGTGAATCGGTGACCAGCAATCGTGTTGAAATCCAATCTGAGATAGCTAACACAAACAATGGTAAATAGTTGAGCCAAACCCCCCTACAAAGACAATCACCATAATCAAGATGACTCGAGACCTGTGGCGCTGGACCAGATGCCATTTCTGAGGTGTTTCACAGCAGGAGCGGGACCAAGGCAGTGGTTAGTCAGTCGACAGAGGTCATTGTCCGGAAGCCAAAGTGATTGACCGCAGTCCGTCTTTCTTCCAATTTGCGTCATAAACATCTGTTTATTTATTGCTTGCGTGATACGTGAAATCCGCTAACCCTCTTCCTGTCTCCTTTCTGGTCTCGTGCACAAACGTATACGCGCCGTTACATGAAAGATCTACAAGCGCCCAGGATAAAGATATGTGAGAACTGATAACAGCGGCTTCAAAATGGATTTGGCGCGAGATCGATTTCACACCGTGTAGATTACAGATCCGACTCAGGCCTGTTTAATGTATCTGTGGTGGCAGCCAATGGCGTTTGCTCCTCAGCATGGTGTAACGTTCACGACAGTAAGACCAAACCCTTTCTTTTACTCACGTATGGGGAACGGTGACGGAGAGATTACCACAAGCCAGTACAAAATGTTGAATATCAATATCTGCCTCACCTACGGCCTGGAAATTTCCGTCAGTGATATGGTCGGGTAACCTTGAGCCTAAATTGTGTTACTTAATGCGATTGTTGTTTGATTTCTGGACAATACGAAGGTGAGCATTGTACTTCCGCTCAGAGCTTCGCACCCTCTTATCATTCCACTCGTTTGGGAACATGAAGCCGGAAAATCCAAAGACCCACCCATAATGAAACACACGGCATCGGACTCGGAATTGATGACGCTGGTTTTGCCACCCAACACATGATGGATCCTCCGGATCCCGAAAAAAGAATCACATAATTATAAAATGGGTTAGCTAGTGCATGCGTGGGCAACGCACGAAATTTGACTAAGTCACGGTGCTCCGACGAAATCACCGGGGACTGCATTTTCGATTTCACGGTACATTTCATAAACCCGATATATGCATGTACAAGCGTTCGAGACCTTTGGATGTGTGAGTACAGTAGTGAGTACTGCAGCCCAAAGTAAATTCAAAGTTTTATGCAGCACCTGTGCTGTTGAGCGTTCTTCGTTTGATTTGAACCAAAGTGTGCGAGTTGGGTTCCGGACTGCCAGCAATTTGTTGAGGACGACAGGCAGAAAAGAGGCAGAAACTGGCAAGAGAGGGAAAAGGCGACGTTCAGAGCTCAGTGGAGGCAATCACTATTGATCGATTGATCGATGAGCGATGGTCGCAGTGTGACTGGACGAAGTGGCACGCGTGCGCCCGTGGATGGTCCCGGTCCCACGACCAAATGGAAGACGTTCACGTTGAGGGCGATGGCGAAGGATGAGGTGAACGCGTACATATGCTCAGCAGAGGCTCGATCGATGAACGACGTTCAGGCTGCTCCAGCTCGGCACGGAGCGGCACGCGCTCAGGAGAGGCAGTCGCTGCCATCGGTACCTATGTTCATCTCATGAAAGAAGGGGTTATGGTCATCAGAAGCCTGTCGCGAATCGGTAACAGTGGGAATCAAGCTGAAATCAATATGCAGCAAGCACAAGAGTAAATAGTTAATACTTACCAGTGAGTAGATGTTCGACCCCAATGCTTTTCAACCCTAATATAATAATTATCTTCCCACTGGGGTCTCGTACAAACCCCATAATTAGATGATTCATGACCCATGGCGCCAGGGCATTGATACCATTCCTGTGGGCTTCCGCAACAGGAATGGGACCAAAATAATGGCTAATGGCTTGACAGGGTTGGTATATGAGAGCCAAACTGATTGAGCACACTCTGAGTGCTCATAACAGGTGAAACAAAATGGTTGATGCACTTATTAGACCTCCATTCCGTTTAGTGAGCAAGTAAGTTAGTTCTCGGATCGATCCGTTAATTTCCTAATTCTTCACATGGCACATAATAGCACATTTCCTCCCCACGACCGTTCACTCACTTCTATCATCCAAACGCTCGAGTCTTCGACAAACTGAGTATCACGCAGCACGATGTCCGACTTCTCCTTGCATGCTTGTTCCACCTCGTGCAATACCTTGCTCCATTTCATGATGCAAGTGTTCAAGTGTGGTTATACGGATAGGTGCGCAAACACCCTGCCCATAGCCATCTATTTCCAGTCAGTGAAAGGCGCAGCCAGTTACAATTCGAGTGAGCTCGTAAATGAGATTTGGCATCAGGTGAATTGCGTCGGCTTTGTGCCCATCGATACGATGGTCTCTGGACGACCATCGAAACAGGGTTGTGACAGATAGATGGTTATCGAAGCGTCTGCATGGATTCATTGATGGCGATGTTACCGAATATGACTTGGAACTGCCACGGCTTGGGGCAGATTGTTATTCTGTTTAATGCAATGACCGTCTTAGGACATAAATGTCGAAGACGCAAATTATCCCGTTGGAATCCATCAACCAGCAGGTGCTTAAATCGTTGTACAATGCCGCCACGCGGGTAGGATATACACTAACCTTCCGCACTCGATTTCTGTCTTCTTGGATAGCGTTGAGTGACTACAATCTTAACTCGCCACAGGGCTCTGGTTTTACTGTTGAAGTCACTGGTTCGTCAAGGTTATCCGACCATATCGCTGACGGAAATTTCCAGGCCATAGGTGAGGCATTTGACGGCTCTTATATGGGCTTATGCCGATCTCTCCATCACCGTTCCCCATACGTGAGTAAAAAGGGGTTGATCTCACCGTTCGTGACCGTTACACCAATCCATGCTGAGGAGCAAACATCATTGGCTGCCATCACCGATATATTAAATAGGCCCGCAGTGCCATTCTTGCTCCAAGTTGGACAAGCATCGAACTGGGCTGCAGTTTAGATCCAAGGCTTTCGAACGGTACAGAGAAATGTACTTCATACTCATACATCAGCAAACCAGCCATCCACTGGACAGGGTAGCACAGCCTGAGAATGGGCACATTGAACGGTACATTCAGCATGCTTTGAAGAGCCTGAGTCGGATCTGTAATCTACACGGTGTGAAATCGATCTCGCGCCAAATCCATTTTGAAGCCGCTGTTATCAGTTCTCACATACCTTTATCCTGGGCGCTTGGAGATCTGTCATGGAACGGTGCATATATGTTTGTGCATGAGACCAAAAAGGAGACAGGAATAAGATCACATGCAAGCAATAAATAGACAGATGTTTTGACGCAAATTGGAAGGCGGACTGCAGTCAATCGGTTTGGCTTCCGACAGACGCTGTGGCCAGTTTGGTGAGATGAAGCTGGTTGGACTTCGCCGGTGCATGCTTGGGAGTTCACCGTATCCAAAGATGAATTTCGCATCAACCAGCTGACCTCAGTGACTCCGATATTAACCGGCTAGCTCCAAAGGGGCCAATAGATGAACGAAGAGCACAGATAACAGGTGTGACTTCTGTCATTATTTATTCGTACACTCATGTTGTACTTGTCTATCGAGAATCCAGGTCAATTGATCTCATCCGGAATAACCCGTGCAAGTGAGTATATAATTCCTGTCTGACCGCTCATTTTTCAGACAGAGACCCACTCATTTGCACGCCAAAGTCCTACGCAACCTCACTCCGGCACAATGAGTGATATCCCTGATGGAAATTATCGTCTCGTCCCCGCTGGCCCAGCTGCTCCACCGCCTTTCCCAGTCGGTGCAGATCTGGAAGGTGGACCTGTCATCCCCGTCGTTGTTGGCGGCAAGAATAATGTTGTAAGTTCACCGTCCCCGTTCAGTACCTTTGACACTTTTACATAATACACACCATCGTCTACTTCTTTCCCACTTGATGGCCTCATGTGCTGAGTATTGTTACATCTAGTGGACCGTCCACAAGCTTGGAAATGGGAACTACAATTTAATCCTGGAGCAAGATGGAATTCGCTGGCTCAGCCTAGACCACGAAAACAATGTTGTGGTAGGAATCAGGCCGCTTGCGGAGGAATGGGCGATTCGCAGCCAGGAAAACGATTCCTATTCGTCAATACTCTCTTTCATTGATAAATGCGATGACTAACATTCAGACTGTTCCAGGATCGAGGTACCCTCTGACAAGTGGCCGACCAGGGCTTGGACTGTGGAAAGCACTCGCCCTGGTACCCCGGTGGGCAACCCATTTAATGAAATCAGATTGATGCTGATGCTAATTGCGCTACATTGACAGGTCAGACTCGCAATCTATGAACTCCCGAGACCTGGGCAGCTGTGGAACTTAATCCGTATTGAAGTTCCGAAGGACTAATTGCTCTGGGTGATTCGACGAGGAAAGGCACAGTTCTTGTACGTTATGTGGATTGAGATCACACTTTGTTGTCCGCCGGTGTACTATATACGTGGAGATGTGTGAAAGGGCGAACACCGTCGATAGGAATGTTAATACAAACATGTGAAACCCTGAGGCTATGGAGCACATTCGCAGCCACCCTAGGCGCATTGGAAGGTCGGTATATAAATATTTTTCTTTTCTGATACTATAAGGTGGAGACCATGCACCCACATGACGAAACTCAGAGCGTATTAGGAGGCGAAGCGGCGAGTCACCCGGACGGAAATCGGAAGCGGGTGCACGTGAAAAGTCACATGTTAGCGCTCGACTGGCCGAATTCGGCAGATTGGTCATGCGCAGGGGGCGCGAGCCGAGAAGGTGCACAAGGGGTGGACTTCCGGAACGCGGCGAATCACCCAAGGGGTGGTTATCACCTTGCTTGTAATGGGTTACCCGTCGTGACCCGTGTATGACAGTCACATCACCGTCTGAGCCGTCGTCAGGTGAGACGAGGGCAGAGAGGGGGAGGACGGCGAGGCGAAGGTGACGACAGTGACGGCAACGATAACGATGACGTGACAACTGCACTATCGCGACTTTCACGTCGCCATCATCGTCATACGAGACAATGGCAGAGGGCGAGGGAGGTGTGGGGCGAAAGTCGAG